>WSTV01000037.1:93590-106291 GCA_019632285.1 Tulasnella sp. 332 | reverse complement strand
CTCTCTCATTAATAGGAGCCTTGGTTCAAGGTTGTATATAGATGATAAAACAAACATCAACTGCCAGCGCTTGTCTCGAACAACCCTGGCAGTCTGTCTTGTCAACTCAGTGCAATCGCCGTCTGGTGTGTTGAGGTCTGCATCAAATAGGATATGAAACATCGTTTGTGAAAAATAAAGCAGACATCATACCTTTGAGGCGTACATATGCAGCTGGAGGATGCCTTGACGCCATGACGCGTCTCAAGCAGTGCTGTTGGAACAGCTGCTCGGCAAGCGCTGGCATTTCTTGTTCCGGCAACCTCGCCTGTGCACCCGCTCCGTTCCACTTGGCCAAACGCCTTGAGCTCAAACGCATCGTACTTTTTGAATGCCACGACCACGGGGACTAAGAGGACGTTGCTGTAGGAAGGATATTTTTTGAACCGACTAAGGCTTCTCAAACTTGCCTTTTCCCTTATCCAAATCAAAGAACTTCACCTCAAACGCCCCAAAAAGGAAGGCTCATCGTCACCAGAGATGCAGTACCTTTTTTGAGTCAAAAAGGCCAGGTATTCAGGCACAGAAACGGCAAGGGATGCACTCACCAGACAGCGTGAAGGCTTTGCTCATCTGCCATCTATATTCAACGATTAATATAGTGGAGAATCTTTTCGACCTCGTCGATGGACCCTGCTTCCAGACCTTGCGAAATCGTGAAAGACAAAGTCAGGGCTGCTAGGATGGGTGATCTCGTGGTCGATATCGTGCAAGCCACGCCGAACATATCAGCGACCTAGATAGAGTACGAGTGAGATATACCCACTCCAGCTGTGGGGTCTAGGTTCCTTGGCGTAAGAATCTGTCAAAACTCGAAAAATCAGTTCGAGGTGCCACATTAGAGGCTGTCGATAAGGAACCTGGTTTCCGTCACGATCGCGGACGATCGGGATGTCCATCCTCACTGCAGATTTTCTGGAGGATGGTTGACTTGCCCGTGTTTGCCTTGCCTATCACGAGGATTCGAAAGCGGAAGGGTCGAACCCAAGAGCTGAAAATCCCCCTGATAGCAGCAAGCATGAGAAGTCACGACGTTACGCAAGATCGAATGGATCAAAAAGGAGATCTGCTAGGGAGGGAGGGCAATGAGCAGAGATGAGCAAGTTCGGGATTTTGGACTCCGATGGTGGAATTGGTTGGAGTCGGAAACGTGAGGAAGGACCGAACATCCTTCTGTGCCGTTCAGAACAGCGTTGGGAACAGCATTGATTTGGCCACCTACCAACTGACATTCAATGTGCTCCTACAATATGAGATGCTGCGCATGCATGGCCCGGCGACTCCTCGCTCTCTCAGGCACAATCTCATGAAAACCATGCCGCTTCTCTCCGGGCATCGATGTTGTCCCCCACTGCGGTGGCGGTCTCGGTGCTAACAGAAGCACTTACTCGGGTACCGGTCAAATGATTATAGTCCGTGTCTAGAGGGTATATATAAGTCGGTGTCGTACAACATCGCCCTCAACTTGTAATCGTTCTAAGAAATGGCTCAGCAAGAAGTCATTTTGATCACGGGCGGCAACACCGGCCTCGGCTTCCAGATAGTGAGGGCGCTCTGCAACTCCGACAAGCCATACCATATCATCCTCGGTGGACGTTCGTTATCCAAGGTTCAGGATGCCATCAGATCCGTCGAGGGAGAATTCCCTTCATCAGTCAGCAAGCTGTTCCCCCTTCAGGTTGACATTGAGCACGATGACTCGATCCAAAATGCATTCGAAGAGATCCAATTCAAACTCGGAAGACTCGATACGTTGATCAACAACGCCGGTATGTGTTGTCGGTACAAGCCTTATGTCAGGTGTACAATTGGAACTAGAGCTCGTTGCCGGCCGAATGACAGAGCGCGAGATGTGGAACCGAACCTGGAACGTCAATACCACTGGGACGCAGGTGATGACAATTGTATTCATCCCTTTGCTCCTCCAATCGTCCAACCCACGCCTCCTCTTCATCACTTCTGGAACGCCCACTCTGACCGGGACTGAGAATTCAGCCCTACCCGCGAACAAGATCTCCACCAAGGGCTGGCCGAAATCGGGCGTCTGGATTATCCCTGCATACCGTAGTTCAAAGGCGGGCTTGAACATGATGACGAGGGAGTGGCACCGCATGTTCCATGAGGATGGGGTAAAAGTGTGGGCGATCCCACCAGGATTTATTGCTACGGGAATCGGAGCTGGTCTTGAATTCAACAAAAAGGCAGGGGCCGGCAATCCCTCGTCAGCTGGGGTGTTTATCAGGAGTGTGGTGGAAGGGGGCAGAGACGCGGATGTGGGTAAGGTCGTTACGAGCAGTGGTGTACAGCCGTGGTGATCCTCGTGTTGTTTATGGAAATATTGATGTGCATTGTACCCAGCTTGTTGATTAATTTGAACGACGCAGAGCTCGCCGCAATAAATAATTCCGTTGGGACACGGCCCGGCACGTGCCCGTCGTCGAAGATGTCTCACGGGAAGCCACCAACCGTGACGTCGCTGTCGATCCCGATCATTCCAACGACGCCACTTGTTAGGACCGCGATGGAGCTCGCAAACTTTTCAGGGCCAGCGCTCTTGACAACCAACTGTGCATGCCCATCTCCTTTTCCGTCTTCTCCCCTCAGCTTCCAATCGTTATCCGTTCCATCAACGTTTCATCCAGTCTCCCCAATTTCAACCACCACCCTCTCGCCGTCCTCATGGCGAGGAAACGCAAATTCAGTACTGTCGTGAAAGCAGAGGAGACCAAGCGGACCACCGTGGCGCCTGCAACGTTGAAGAAGACACCACACACAAAACGGCATAAGGTCGAATTGGAGGTTGAAGCCGACTCGCCTCCCACTTCAGCAGACGAGGATGCACCCATGGCACCGACACCTTCAGCCTCCATTCGCCGCTCTGCCCGCGCTCGAAAAACGATGGCTATGACGTATGCGGAATCCTCCGAATCCGACAGTGACCCCAAGACCTCCGCTGACTCCCCAAAGGTAGTCGAGGACCAGCAGGCGAAGGATGTGCACGAAGAAGATTATGCCCAGGAGGAGGAGGACGTGCCTAAGACCAAGCGTCAGAAGAATGTTAAGTTGAAGACTCCGAAGGCTAAATTGGCCAATCCCGATCCGGCAGCAAATGCCGACGATAATGGTGACGCTCAAGGGACTCCGACCAAGACTACCCGAAAGAGGAAGGCAATCGTTGTCGAACCCGTCGTGTATGACATCCCAGACGTCGAGAGGAAGGAGACCACGTTCAAAGGTCTGGCCTACCTCCTTCCTGAACGGTGATTGAAACACACTCTCTAACACAAAGGTCGGATCTTTAGGCCGTCTCGGATACGCCTGCTTGAATACCATCCTCAGAAACGCCAAACCGGACCCCATCTTTTGCAGCAGGTCAGGGCTTTGCATTCAGTCGCATCGATCGCCCGCATTGACTTTTTATCTGACCCGCATTGACAGAACATGTCGGATAGCGACCATCAAAGAGAAAGGCATGGACTTCGTCAAAGAACTTGGTCTACAAAATGCTCGCGACCTTCTAAAGATGATCGAGGTGTGAACTTGGAAACCTTGGTCCACAGACGCTAGCGCTCTGACGTATACATTCTTATCGCAGTGGAACGAAACTAACAAGTAAGGTCCTTGGTCCAGTAGGCTCGGGGACGAAAGGGATCGCTGATCGAAATGCCCCTTGGAATCTTTCAAAAGGATCCGTTTCATGCGGATGTCGTCAGAGATGTTCCCCTTCGCATCGCATGCGGAGTACGGGTACGACCTCAGCTTCGCCGAGAAGGAACTCAAGGTCGGTTTTCATCGTCTGATTATTTGAGTTGTGCAATCATCTGACAGGTTTATTGTGGGAGGAAACAGGAAGCCGGTGACCTCGCCAAAAAGTACGGGCATCGTCTGACGATGCATCCTGGACAGGTGAGATGTACCCGACCATGCGAGGACGGATGACCCCCTGCTCATATGTTTTGATCATTTTTATCAGTTCACGCAACTCGGCTCGCCCAAGGACGCTGTTGTCGAATCCTCGATCAAGGAGCTTCAATGTGGGGAAATTGGCGCTCTCGTGAAATCAAAATTTTTGCTGAGGGTTCATCGCGTGTGCCCATAGATCAATGCGAGATTATGGATCGTATGGGTCTCGACCAGGATTCGGTGATGATTATCCACGGAGGGGTACGTCTGCCGCCTGCTGGCTTTATCATGAATAAACGTTACTTGATGACGAATCTGTCCTCTTTTGACTTCAGGGCGTGTATGGCGACAAAGAGGAAGCGTTGGCTCGGTTCAAGGACAACTACACCACGAAGCTTCCGGAGAACGTCAAAGCAAGGTTGGTGTTGGAGAATGACGAGGTTTGGACATCTTCGTTTCCTCGCTCCACGAAACGAAACGTGGAAACGCTGACGAGGCATTGTCGAAAGTATAGCTGTGCTACAACCTCGACGATCTCATGCCCATGTGCGAAGAGCTTGAGATCCCGATCATCGTCGATTATCATCACGATTGGATATACGTGAGCCCAGTCCCTCTTCCTTCCAAGCGACTGCCATGCTTACGCTATAACATGATTTGGCTATGGCAAATCCATGGCGCCTAGCCCTCTTCAAGACCTCTGACAGAGCTCATACCCATCGTCAACAAGACCTGGGAGAAGAAGGGCATCAAAGTCAAGCAGCACCTCTCCGAACCACGTCCGGGAGCTGTTACACCGATGGAGAAGCGCGCTCACGCAGACCGATGCCAAGTCTTACCGCCTGGTTTGCCAGATGATGCGGACCTGATGATCGAAGTACGTCTTCTAGACAATTCTCTGTTGCACCCGCGAGTCGCTCGTGATCCTTACCAGTCCTGGCTTTGCATTTAGGCGAAAGACAAAGAACAAGCGGTGTTTGAGCTGAGGAGGATATACGGTCTGGACGAGGTGATCTGGGAGAACCTCCGTCCTCCAAATAAGGATCAGACGCTGGCAACTGGGGGGAGGAAATCGACTAAGACCAGGTACATGGACTCTGATAATCCCTCTCACCACAAAGCTGACCGGAGACGCCGATTCGCCTGTAGGAAGAAGAATGTTGGAAACGACGAACCCGGTGGGGAGGATGTCGTACTGGAGGGAGATGAGAAGGAAGGCGGCGAGACTGCGATTGTGGAGTGAATTTTCTCTGGTACTTTCGTTGATATATATATGCGCTGTACATGTCCCCGAACGTTTGGGACGAGAGTGCAAACAGATCCAGCGACTAATCGAGGCATCTAAAGAGTGCCAAGGAGCAAGCATCATAAGGGCCCCGGCCTTGCGGCCAAGAGACCTCATTTCTTATTCATCTCTATATCTGTCCACACAATCTATTGTTGCATCTTCTGGTTCATCATTGTCCTCCTTGAAGGTGGTACCCATCCGTCAGTCATCACTTCCGGTGCAACCATCAATTCGCCTTTGGAATCAGGCAACGAGATGGGTGCGGCATCAAGCAAGACGGAGATCCATCGGACCCACTGAGAGCTTCGGTTCTCCCATGCATGCATCGTCCCGCGTTGGATGAGCGTCGAACCAGGTACCGTCAAGTGAGTCTCAGTCCCGTCCTCGGTGATGTGGAACACGCTGCCATGAACTGATAGAGAGCGCTTCCGGGTTTAACATCTCGAAAGGTCCACAGAGATGACGTACAGGTGAATAGTACTCACTCAAGATGTTATAATCGACTGTGTGCGTCCGATGCTGTTTCCAGCGAACGAGGGACCAGGGTATGTGTGTTGGGGGAGGGGGCGAACAAATATCAGATAAACATGCTTTGTGGAACGATGGACCATCTTTCAACTCACCAAGGGAGTGATCTCTCCTGGCGGAAGGTCAGTGACCCTCAGATTGGATCCGTTGTTGACGACCAGGCCGAAGCGACCGGCCATATCCTGCTTTGCTGCGTCGTCGCTGCGGGAGAAGAGGCGCTCATCAGTACAATAATTCAATCATCGATGCACGTAAGTATCTTGACCATGGAGTGTTGTTATCCGGAAGAGATTTATCCGTCCTCCAGATCGTAGCGCCGTAGATATCAGGAAGTTGAGGGGATGCCTGAGGTTGAGGTAGGCCATTGAGTCTCAAATAAGTAAGCTGATAACAACCCGACCTACCTCTGGGATGATGTGGTCTTCAATACCATGGGTGCTCTCCCCAGTTTCAGTGTGTTTGGTAACTATCCTGTGTATGGGCAACAGGCACTCTTCAGGTATGTTAGAGGAGGACATGGAGGTTGAGGATGTAGGTCGGTCATGTATACAGAATCTGAACTCGTCTTATATGCCTGTGTCGCTGCACCGCATTTAGTCATTCCGAATCAGGTCACTCCGAAGCAGGGAGTAACTGTTCATCTCCGTGCTATTCTTCTGGCACCTTATCGGGACCTTCCCGGCCCGGCTTGGTGAAGTTCCGAGCGCCGTCCCTTTGTCACACTAATAAGGCTATTCACAAGGGAAGGTTGTGTAAGGATTCAAGATAACGCCCGGGATGAGAAACGAGGCGACGGTATGTACATGTCGAAAGAAAAGGGTCAATACCGGTCATGAAGCGAACTGCGCGCCGCCTTCCAGCATTGGCGACGGCTGAGCACTACTGAGGGTATCAAGGCTGGAGAGAATCGAGCATCAATTAAGAGGAATAACGCTCACGTAGGAACTTCGGAAACGGAGATGACTCACTTCCATTCGTGTCGCAACTTCTGAGCCACAGCCTCGAGCGATGACCGCGCACCTCGCTCTTGTATTAAAGTAATCACACAACCGAAACCTATGCTATTCGCTGCAGCCGCCGCAGGGCTCAAAAGAGGGGAGGGCGTGGGTGAGTACAAGAAGGGTGTCCCTGGAGCAGACAGTGTTGCCCTGCCCGGGCTCGACAGGCCGCCACCAGCGCCGACAACACAGAATTGTACGCGAAACCGGACTGATTTGTTATGGAAGTTTCCTGCGGGATCTGTAAATGGAGGTATGTCAGATGACTGGTGCCAACGTGCGCTTATCTGTTTACAACGGTCTTCCTATAACACACCGTGAATCTTCTCGGCGAAGCACTTCAGGACGCCATGCACGTCACCATTCTCCTCAAGCGTGACGCTGACACCGAAGGACTCCAATAGACTCGCACACTCTCTCCTAGTCACGACCACTGACTCTCCCGAGTACAATGTGAAGGACGCCGGCTTGAAGTTGAACAAGCTTGTGAACCAGCCCTGGCCATGTCGACCTAATTCCGTTCCAGAGAGGAGGGGAGATGGCATAGGGGATGGGGATGGAGCACCGAAAGTTGACGCACGGTAACTTACAGTAGACATGTCGAGGGGAGTGGCTGTAAAGCAGAGAAGACGATGAGTTGCGATCGAGCATCTGAGTTGCAGTTAAACTTGACCCACGTCGACCTTTCTTTCCAGACGTCGCAGGAGAAGCGCCAGCCGCGAACATTAACTTCACCGGAGTCGCATCTTGCATCGTGACATTCACAAACCCATCCACTGTGTGGGCCTTCACTGGCGTTTTGCTGCCACCGGGGGTCGTTAGGACAGCGCCGTCTCGCTCCTTATTTGACATGCTGCGGGAATGATGCGGCTGTTGCTGGGGTGATGCTACCATAGAAGGTGTCTGCGGTAACGAGACCGGTGTGCCCAGAAGCGGTGGTTCAGTCGCATTGAGGTTGTTGAGAGCACCTGCGACCTCGATGAAAAACCTCTGTAAGGCTGGATCCTGAACCAGAGGAGGGCTGATTGCCGGTGCAGCGACAGTACTTCTATTCTGAACTCGCCCACTAGATTTGGAGCTCTTCCGGCTGGATTGTGGTGACATGGACGCTGACGTTGGTTCGCCATCATCTGCTGGAGTCGATACGGGGGGCGAGATAGAAAGTCCCAACCCACGCGGCGTGTTCGAGATCTTCAGTGGAAGCGTGGCTTCCTCGGTACTAGTGGTCTTACTCATACTCTGAGCGAACGCCTCCTCCCGTTCTGGATTACCGAAGCCGAACCTAGCCCGCACGATCTCCGAGCTGTTGGATTCAATGGCACGGGCTGTCGCGGAACTTGAATTCTGAGCGCCCACATCTGGAGAGCCAGATAATGGGTTTGAACCGGCATCACTATGATACGAACGCCGAGCTTGGGGCGAAGGTGGCGGTGGCATGCGCCGCCGATCCTCAACCTCAGAACCTGATGTCCCACCATCGCTCGTGTACTTTGCTCGTGGCGACGAGAACGCCAGCCCTGCAGACTTGGTGTGAAGGACGGGCGGCCTTGGGCCGGTCATGACAGAGGCAGGACGACGTCGCGGCGGTGGCGCGACCGAGTCATTAATACGATTTGTACGCTTCGTGGGAGATGGGTTAGACGGCGCGTCGCGAGTCGCAACGATCGTGTCCGGCGTTCCACGACCTGGAGAAGTAGGGAAAGGCGCTCGCGTGTCGGCCGATCCCCGCATCACTCCGTTAGTATTGGTTGCCACTGTCACCGAATCCCTCACTCTCCTCCCACGTGTTGCCCCGCCCTCCCGCTCTCTTTCTCGCTCTTTCTCTCGCGCCTGGCGCCTCGCAATTTCCTCGTCCTTGTCGCGCTGTCCCCTAGCTATCTGATGCTTGATGAGGTATTCAGGTGCTTGATAGCGTCCACTCTGGAATCCAAAAGAGTACGTGTTTTCGTCGTATTCTTCGAGCACTTTTTGCATATACTTGACGAGGAGGAAATAGTACGCTTTCTCAGCATTGGCTCTGAAATAAATGATTCCGGTCAGTTACCCGTAAGCAAAGGGTGATAACGGCTGGGGCTCACTGAGGAGAAAGAAGAGCCTCTTTGATCCTACTCTCCGAATGACCGGGCCAAAGAATGCTCAGATTTCCCAGCGCCTGCTTGTCGATCGACTTCTCCGATGGGGCATTGCGAGCGAATTCTTCCAGAGATGGAGCAATCGGGCCGATTGAGGTCCGAGGAACGGATGCTGTCGTAAAGAAAGGATGGCTGATAATCTCGGCCATCTGGAAAAGGCAGTACAGAGGTCAGTAAATATAGTATGGCCGATCGTCGTAGAGCTTACCTGGATTCTCTGCTCGGGATCCACGACAAGCATCTTCCGAATAAGATCCTTGGCGTCCGTAGGGATGAACGCTGGCATGTCGAACTTGCCAACGCGGACCTTTTGCAACAGAACCCTCATGTTCTGATCATCAAATGGCAGGCGACCAACCAGGAGAGCGAAGAGGACGACACCACACGACCAGATGTCGGATGCAGCGCCATGATACGCCTTCCCAGCTACGATCTCCGGACTCGCGTAGTGCGGACTCCCACAACTCGTCTCGAGCATGCCGTTCGAAATCTCGAGGGCGGCCATACCGAAGTCTGCAATCTTAATATTTTTATTCTTGTCCAATAGCAGGTTTTCTGGTTTCAGATCACGGTGACAGATATTGAATCGGTGACAGTAGTCGACGCCCTGGATGATCTCTCTGAAATATCGAAGTGCTTCAGAGGGTTGCAGCCTGCCTTTTGAGACGAGGAAATCGAACAGTTCCCCGCCCTCAATGTATTCGAGGAGTAGGAATAGTTCGTTGTCGGCTTCGAAGACGTCGTAGAGGGCCATGATGTTCGGGTGGTCGATGAGCTTCATGATGACGATCTCGCGTTGAATGCTCATCAGCAGCTTCTCGTGCTTGGCGCCAGCGTTGGAGATCGACATTCTGGACGAGAACATGATATTCTTGGGGATGATTTTCACCGCAGCCAGCTTGCCAGATTGACAGTGACGCGCCAGTCGAACGCGTCCTACGGACGACCCGCGAGGGGAAGATACGATCCAGATCAGGTAATGGTTTCACGTCAGCTGATTACAGGAAAGGACGAGTTACTCACCGCTAGAACCCTTTCCTATAGTATCGCCCAGCACCCATGGTCCTAAAGTCGGCGGGTCCCCAAAGGTGTCGACTTTGCCCCCATTCGCCGCTGTCTCCTTCTCGAACCTCGTCTGCGGTTTCCCTTGCCCACGCTGCGAGATCTTCGGTGGTGAGGAGTATGGCTGTGCGTTATTTGCGTTACTATGAGACATGATGCTCAGGGTCGTTTAGCGTAGTCGTCGAGGGGAGGAGAGAAACTCGGAGTGTCGAAAAGAGGGCCGTTACCGTCTGATGAGGAGCACCAGCCTCACAGCTGTATTCAAACATGGACCAACCATTTCTCCTGTTCGTTTTGAAGCCGTCTGTGCCGTTAGAGGGTTCAATTGAATTGGTTTCGATCGATGTTTGCAAGCATTACCAAATGTCCGTTCCCAAGTGTTCTGCAAAGACCTATTCGTGTTCCTGCGGGCTTAGATCGACACAAGTATTGGTATTTTGAGCACTGTGAGGTGCTGATACGTGATGTCGTTTATGTTGGATCTATAAAGCCTTGGTGGTTGTTCCATCCCTCTGCGTCATCATTCGGATCTCCCTTGGGCAACGACTGGCTTTTTGACACCAGCTGTACAGACTCCAGCCCCAGCCAACTATCCCCGTTGGTGAGCCTATATAGCAAGTCGCGAAATCTACAAGGCTTTGAAGCTTGATAAGCCTAAAGGGGACTAGGCACCCGCAAGGCACATCGCCGGGTTTCCAATTGGTTGAAAACGCCTTCTTGCACTCAACCACACGCATGATACCAAGACAGCTCAACTATCTCCTTGGAATCTTTCTCCTTATCGTCGTTGTATTGGAGTGGACGGCTTCAGGATTCCTCACTCAGGTCAGCGCTCATATGCATTGGCATCTCGGAGATGCCACGGCCTAGCTGACAATCGTGGTGACATTTCTTGTGCGGGTCGATATTTCAGGGTCTCTTTGATGGAGGCTATCAAAAGCCGTTCGTGTGAGTGAGTGATAGCTTTGCCACACGATCAGTCTTGACCGTGTTCTTTCACCAATTTGAAGAGCAACTTATTTGACCACAAGCTCTTTCGCCGTATTCCTTCTTCCCTTCCTTCTGGGACATTGGAAGAGTGGATGGGGGATCCAGAGAGTGGGATATCCCCGTCCGAGCCCTCGGTGTGTTCATTCCTAAACTTAATGCTGGATATGCAGCTGAGTGTCTCCTAGAGTGGATTATGTTCCCCTACCCCTAGATGAATCATTAGGCCCACATTCTCCAGGCGTGCGTCGCCTGAGTGGGAGTTGATCTTCTTACTCAAAATGTCCTATCAATAGGTTGCCAATGCCCCGTTGGTAGTAGCCTCTGAACTCCTGCCACTGTCGGTAAACCCACCGCTGACGGTACGCGAGACGGTCCACCTCGCATTCGTTTTCTCCTTCTTTTGGTTCATCGCCAGCTGGAGCGGAGGGGCGAGTTTGTTGTTTACAAGCGTGGCCAGCTTTACCATCCTTGGGAGCATGAGCGGTGAGTTCAGTTTGAACGATTTCTTATAGACAAAGGTTGGTCGCAATTGACCGGTATGATCAAATTTGGAACAGGATTTTTCACATTGGGAATCGGACGGTTGCTCGGTGTGGAGTCCTTTACTCCATGGAAGCTAGGTGCTGTTTTTCTGAGGCAAGTGGGATTATCTCCTCTTCAAAGCTAGGACTGATAAAAGAACTGACAGATGATCTACTCTAACCAGTACATTGGGGGTCTTCCTGGTATCGTTAGAGGACTGGGCCGCCAACGACACAAACCCGTCACTATCCCGTCTTCTCTTCAACCGATCTTCATCTACATCTGTTTCCATTAGTGACGCCTCGACACATCCCTCCTACTCCAACCCGATTCTAGGAGACTTTCTTGCGCTTTTCTCTGGGCTGTTCTACGCGGTTTGGGTGATATACCTCAAGGTTAAGGCCGAGGACGAGTCTCGGGTCAATATGCAGCTTTTCCTTGGATTCGTCGGTGCCATAACTCTGGCCCTCTTTTGGCCTCTTGGGATAATTCTGCATTATACAGGCGTTGAACCTTTTGTGTGGCCGGGTTCGAACGGAGTCTGGAAGGTTCTGGGTCTCAAAGTACGTGCTCGTTTTCTGGGTCTTACATGCCGGCCGACCCAGCGTTCATCTACACATATTGGGCTTCAAATATCCAGGTTCTCCTCACCTTGTCGAGCGACTACATGTACCCGCTAGCGATGCTCAAGACCACCCCCCTGGTTGTGACCGTCGGGATTTCGATGACCATCCCATGTGCCGTCATAGGCGATTGGACGATCCTTGGTGTCACCGCCTCTGGGCAGAAGCTCATCGGCGCGACACTGGTAGTGGCATCGTTCATCGGTTTGGGCATTGAAGGTGCGAGGTCCGGAAAACATCACGGACTGCAAAGTGATGGCTACGAACGGCTCGATACCAGAGGAGACAGTAATGTAGAGAATGGTGAGGGGCTTAGCGCTTCTGGAGGTCGGTGATGCCTGGCTGTGTCTAAAAGGAGTGTTCAGTTAGTCCTTCATGACTCGATCGATTCTCTTTCCCTCCCGCCTTGGTCTCGGACGGGACGCAAAGATCCCTTCATACTGTCACACGCGAGCTTGAATACCCTCGATGTGATTGTTGGCTTTGCATCATGTATTTGAGCCTGCGCGTAGTAGATGCCAACCGAGCTAGAATAAGAGATCATGCTTGACTGCATACGCGGAACACTGGAAGTCTTCAGGTCAGGTCTGAAGGGAATGGATATGACGATTGATTC
>WSTV01000037.1:0-93308 GCA_019632285.1 Tulasnella sp. 332 | reverse complement strand
GGCTCTGCAAAGCTTTTGGTCCCTGTTTCATCCCTCCGTGCCACCATTCAAATCTCCTCTTGCAAGGCTGGCTTGTCGGCACCGGAGAGGGCCTGCTGTACCGTCTCTGGCTTCAGCCAAGTCTCTTCGTTGGTGAACCAGTACATTAAAATCGCGAAAATTGTGACAGCCCCGAAGATCACACACGCCTGTGATGAAATGCTTGCTTCAGCGGGCCAAAACGAAACAAAGCTACGCCGGTAGGGCCTGTTGCACTTACGAAGTTAAAGCTCTGGGCGTCAACTGGGAAGTAGAAAGGAGAAATCATCACTGCGAACACGAGGATGTTGAAGGCAGCTGTCACGAAGTAGAACGGTAGCCTGAACGGTCCAAGCCTGAATTTGGACGACCTGAAGCTGTTTGGTGTCATGGTGAATCGAAGGAGGCCGATGAGAGCATATGCGGCGATGGTTGGGACCCCGCCGGCCGAGACGAGGGATGTGAAAGCCACTTGACTTGGGAGGATGGTACACAGAATGAGTGCGCCGAAGACAAACATGACTGTCACAGCGTTCCTGGGCTGGCCATCAGCTGAGACCTGGCCAATCCACCAGGAAAGCGGGAGCACACCATCACGGGCCACGGCGAAGATAAGACGTGATGCGGCGACGACTGCAACACTGGTATTCTATCAAAAACTGTGCTGTCAGTGCCCTTCTGTCGAGGCAATAGCGATCTTTCTAGGCGTACTAAGATGAGTCCAACCGCAGCCAGAATCGTCATAAAGATGCTTCCACCTCGTCCAAGTGCCATTGCATAGATCTGGACGAAGGGTTGGGGTGCATCCAAAGCGAAGAGGGTATCGAGGTCGGGGGTACAGAAGAGGAACAAAATCGTGGTGATGAAGCCTAGGCATCCGGTAGCGACCGCGCTATAAAAGATACCTTTCGCAGCGACGACGCTAAATGCATTGTCAGCGAGACCCCTTTTGGATATATCACTTGTTATGACGTACCTTGCGTTCTTCGTTTCCTCCGCAATGTGGCCTGCAGCGTCGAACCCTGTAAGAGTCCCAGCGGCAAACAAGCTATGTGCAGTCGGTGTCAGTCGTGCCCGTGTCTACTTGTGGAGATTGCATATATGAGACGCACAAAGACAGTATCCAGTTCCATCCAGCAGGGGCGCCAGTGCCGTTATCTAGTTCGAGAGTGTCAGCGAAGATATTTTGTTTAAATGGGGTGCACCGCGTACATACAGGTCGAGGTGAATACATCCTTTGCGGACCTAAAACCATACGTCTTCGACACCGCAATGGGCAGCCAGATAAGGCAGAGGAAGAAGTCCAGCATGATTAATAGCACGGAGAACCTAAAGATCCTGGAGTACCATCGCGCTGAAAGCCCACAAGTAAGCAAAGTAAACTCATTTATAAGTATATAAAAAACCGTGCTCACAAGGAAGATAGTTCATAGCGATCGACACTATCAACAGCGCCTCTGACAACGCCCAAATGAACGCTCGCCATTTGATGTTACTGTTATCGATACCGCCAGGGAAATTGATATTGTAGACGGACAGCTCAGACACGATGTAGTTCGCCGTGGTTTGACAGTTGGATGCAGCAAAGGTCATCCAGGCAGTGCAAGTCCACCAAGCGACTAGAATACCGACGAAACGGGCGTATTTAGGACCAGCGCTTTCGGCAGCCCAGATATAGATCGAGCCACTCAGAGGCTATTGTGAATGCGTAGTATCTTTGGTTAACATATGGTCCATATGTCCATTATAGGGGCGGACTGACCAAGGCGGAACAGATCTCGGCAAGCACAGCGGCTGTGATGAACATGAAGACCATCGTAATCAGATAGGACGACCACATCGCCGCTGGACCTCCGGACTGGAGGCCAAGAAAGAACACGGATCTATGCCGTCCTAAATTAATCATGATTTTTCATATAATCCCAGTGTTTTAACATACCGAACACCGCCAATGAAATTCAGCGCAACGAAGCTTGCGGCAAAGCTCTCGATAAGACCCCAAGATCGATTGAGGGACTAAAAAGCCCCAAGGTAAGAGCATATCAGTACATTCCAAGCTCTTACAACCGAGTGCGTTGTTGATAAATATGCTCAGCCTTCGTACTTGTTTGTAACCCAACGTTTGCTAACAGCGAGAAATTCGCATAAAGTAAAGAAGAGCGTCAGTATATCGTTCTCAGGCACCCTCTCCGTCAGAGAAGGGGGGGCGCCAAAGGTGAACACGGGGATGCAACACTCGGTTACTCGTGGGCTTCCCTTCGCAGGTATGAACCACTGATCAGGTTATAACGGTATTATCTCAATCCCCGCATCGCGTCTCTACATGGATCGCCCGCGACTAGTGCGCCTGACGACGCGAATGAGAGAAGCGCATGCAAAGGGATACCCGCAGCCACTGTGTTTCGCAAGTGTAATGCAGCACCATGTGTGGTGGAGAGTGTACGCTACCAGTACTCGTATACGCCCGGCTGAGCGATCAGATCAGTGGTCCTCCTCTTATCTACAGCGAAGCCCATCCGTCCAGGTATTGCACTCCTTTCGTGGGTCGAGTTCTGATCACCAATTGGAGTTCATCTTGATCGACGCTGTTGCTGCTGACGTCCGGAGTCGAAGCAGGAGGATTCTCTGCGGTGTTGCTCTTGACTGATGCTGACATTTCGAGAATGCAAGACGGGAGAGGAAGATTTTCAGAGGTTAAGGGGAAATTTGTAATTCGATGGGATAAGATATATAGGCTTGGAGCGCGGTAACAGCTCGCTTACGACATCCCTCGACCCGGATATCCGAAGCCATCTGTGCAAGGTGCATTACAGGCCCAGTCCTTCGACCCAGCGGAACTGAGAGACGACCGGTCAATTCGGAAGTTATTGAGGGAAACGCTATTTTTTACAATTTGATGGATGTTTGGTATGCGAGGAGATTGTGTTTGCCGTAGAGTTCACGATAAAAGTCTAACTGTACTGTTTCTGGATGAACTTGGCAATGGTGTTCAATTGGATGTTTGAAGTTCCTTCGTAGATGGCGCCCTACATGAAAATCAAAAAGTAAGCATCAGCAAAGGAACGAATTGGAACGGTAAGGGGATAAACTGACAATCTTCGAGTCCCTCCAGTACTTCTCGATGCCCGTCTCGCGTGTGAATCCAACCCCACCCGCCCACTCAATCGCCGACCCAGCCGCCTTCTGAGCAACGACCGAAGCGTAGTACTTCGCCATCGCGGCTTCCTTCGTGAACTCCTTCCCTTCTTCCTTTCTCCGCGCCGCATTGTAGGTAAGAAGCCTCGCAGCTTCGATCTGTACCGCGACCTCCGCCATTTGGAACGCCATCCCTTGGAACTCTCCAACGGGCTTGCCAAACTGTTTCCGTTGGTAGGTGTAAGGGACGGCCTTGTCAAAGGCACCTTGTGCAAGGCCCAACATCTGACCAGCGATACCGATCCTTCCTATAAAACACGAGGGAATCAACTTTAGAATGCTCACGTTCCAGTCGTGCCTGGTGGGATTTTTACCTTCGTTCAGGATCTCGATGGCAATCTTATAACCCTTCCCCACGCCACCGATGACATTGTCTAGTGGGACCCTGACATCGTCAAAGTTAACCGTGCACGTCGAGCTGGCCCTGATCCCCAACTTCTGCTCCTTCTTAGCGATCTCTACGCCCATCTCTTTGTCCACGACGAAGCAGGTAATGCCCTTGTATCCTAAAGACGGATCCACAGTCGCGAAGACCAAGAACTGTTTTGCGTTCGTTTTCAGAACAGCTTTCTCTGGTTGTTTTCAACCAGGGATTTAGACATCACTAAACGCACAATTTCGGCCTCTTTGGAGTTCGTTATCCACATCTTGGACCCGCTTAGAACCCAATGGTCGTCCTTCTTCGTCGCGCGTGTCTGTAGAGCGAACGCATCCGAGCCAGAAGCTGGTTCCGATAGGCAGAAGCTACCCAGCTGCACATGCCATTTATAAAACCAATTCGTTTAGCATCCTCTAGTTCCTTTGGGCAAAACGGGATCATGGGCTTGTTACCGCACCTTGCTCTCGGACAACTGTGGGAGGTATTGGTCCTGCTGCGCCTTGGATGCGTATTTGCGGAAGATGGTATTCACGAGCGTGTTGTGCACGTCGCACATGACGGATACGGACGGGTCGATCTTGGCGAGCTCCTCAATGGCGATGATCGCCGATGTGAACGACGACTCGGATCCACCATGGTCCACGCTGGTCTCGATCCCCATGAGCTACAGATTCCACAAACAGCCAGAGCAAAAGTAAGAATAAAAATAGAAATAATGCAAACGGGTTGGTGGTCTAAGTCTATGCACAATGTGGTGGCTATGGCACTCACGCCTTGCTCGAATAGGCCCTTGATGATCGCCGGGTCCATGGACTCGTTCTCGTCCATCTCTCGGACTTTAGGACCAACGACATCGACAGCGAAGCGCTTCACTGAGTAGCAGCAACTCAAAATGTCAGAAGTAGGGCTAAGTGAATGAGGATTGCTTGTTTGACCGACCTGCTTCGCGTAACATCTCTTCCTCCTCCGTGAACGTATGCAACGAGTTCAATCCCTCATAGCTCGGCCGTGTCGATGAAAATGACCTATAATATTTGCATTGAACAAGCCAGCTCGTAAGTCCAAATGTCCCAGGAAACCATGGGACCTCTGGAGCGCACCGTAGTGCCTGCTGCCTTGGCACAGCCGCCGAGATGCGCTTGGTCGCCACAGATCGAAGGACGGTAGATCGTAGTAGAGACGCCATAATTATTCCAAATATCCAAGGTGTGTGAAGGAGAGGAGATTGAATGCGAGCGACACACCAAAAATCCAGTATCTCATGAATTATGAAGGTCCGCGGGGAACACGTGAGCATCAAGCTTCCGAGTCCGGCTCGGGCGCATCTGAGAGCCGAGCCAACCCCCTCCATCGCGGCTGAATTGTCGCTCTGTCATGATCATTTTTTTTTGAATACCTATAACTAACTCGTACTGAGATGAGATCGATAAAGGAAGATGCAATGGAATGATATCATGGCGTGAAGAAATGTCTGTGGTATATTGAACGATCCGTGCGCAGAAAACTCATACGAGCTTGTGTCTGTCCCTCCAGAACACCAAGAGCGTCTCGTATACCGTCCAACTGATGGCGGAGCTGAAGATCTTGCGGGATACGCGTATCGAGGCACCGTCGAAGAAACCCATAATGCCACGTTGCTGTTCGAAAATGCAAAATCAATATCAAGTCGAAGAGGAAAAGGTTTAAGCTATTTACCTGAAATATTGCTATCCCTGTCTTGGCCAAGGAGCGATACTGTGGAAGATCCGAGTTCACTTGCATCCTGGTCTGAGAAAGTTAGATGTGAGCGAAGTAAGCGGCTTGGAGGAGATATATGGAATTTGAGAAGAAAGAGGTCACTGACCTTCATCACATCAAAAGGATGCGTGGCCACAGTGGCCATGGCGCCCGCCGTCGCACCTGGGTATCAAAGCTATGAGTAATTGTCCGGGCTGGGACAAATCTATTACAATATCCCCACCAGACCAGGTATATATAGCTGCTTGCGTTATCGCTGTGTTCGGACCCAGTAACACAGCTGCATAGGATAGTGACGAAGGGGTGAATTCCAGCTCGACAAAGCTCACTCGTGATTAAAAACGTACAAGTCTTGTCCTTGACGGCCTCGTAGAACAGAACGTATAACCCCGCGAAGGGGGCATCCCGTAGCGCCGATGCGTTGAAGCCCTGCACCAATCCTCGAGGACCCGACTCTCGCAGTATGGACGTGAACGCTTCCCACATGGATTTGTAGGCATATCGATCACTCTGATATATAAAACAATCAAAAAATAAGTCATGGCCCTGATCGTGCCAACTCGGCTCGGATTCCGACTTCACCTCAAAGCGCGCTTTCATGACTGAGAATGGATTGAGAAGTAGCCCGACACCTAGTCGCGCTACCACCCCAGAGACGAGGTTGCCTTGAGGGCTGAGCTTGGGGAGTGCGCTTGGATTTGACTTGTCGACGGTTATCACCCCGAACGTAGATACCTGTGTCAACCGTTGACGGAGAGCCTGTAGGCTGTAGAAGTATATGGCTACGCCGGGAACGTTCCTATGAGAGAAGGGGAGATGAAGAGCGAGTGTGAGTGGACATGATCATCTTCCTTCAAACATCTGTTGGCCTCACCTGGCCAACGTCGGCAACGTGCCCCGCCATAATCCTGAGCGAAACGCGTGCGTCTGTTTAGAAGGAACCCCATCGAAAATAGCCAAGCACGACCCATACACACCTAATATCCCATTTTGTGCGTATATCTGTCTCGATATGGCCGTGGCGCTTCTATTTGGATCAACTGTTATCAGGTCCCTACTGAAGAACCTGGACGATCTCGATTCATGCGAACCGGCTGCCGCCTGCGTCTGCTTGCTGGACGCGTGTCTTGAGGAGATCAAGCGGTTGCAACGCGAGCGCTGCAGCAAAGCCTGAGAGACCACCTGACGTATTAAAGAGAAAAGAAAAGAAAAAGTCCGAAATAATATTGGGACGTGAGTGCTCGATCTTCTCAGTATCAAGAAATGGAAGCTCTCACCGGAAGCTAGATGCTCATAGATAGAGTTGGCAGGTTTCTTATTGCTCATACAAGCAACTGAGACACGTGAGATGCGGGGTGGCGACCAAGCACGGTTCGTTTGTTTCTTTTTTTTTGGGGGGGGAAAGCGAGTCTGGCTCGGCTGGCTCGGTCGGAGCTATGAACTCGCAAACGATGGGTCTAAAAGGTCCCGGGAGGAGTTAAGAGATTCAGTCAATCGAATACGATTAGTACACTGAAGTGAGTTTTGGAAGGCCACGCACGATCGTACAGAATGGACGTGAAGCGGTTGGGAGTGACGAACTTCACGCCAAAGTCCCTTAGCATGTCATGTCTGAAGCCTGGGAAGACTAAACCGGCAGAGAGCTACCCGTTTAACCTGAACATTCCACCCTTTTTCACGTTCTTTGTCTAGCATAAGAAGGTCAGAATGAAGACGCTGTATGCGATGGCTAAACTGACCCCGGATCGAATCTAAACTCGTAAATGTCCTCATAGAACGAATGAACGCGGCGCCCGCTGCCATCCCCAGCTCCACCAAGAAGCAGCTACGCGCATGCCTCCTCTGCTCGCTTGTACAGACGCCACAAGATTTTAAGCGGTTGGGATGTCCCAATTGCGAAGAGATCTTGCAGGTGCGTCTCGTCTGAACACGTGTTGTGTTGCTCAAGTTGCTGAGGGATTCTCGCTGTGGTGCGTGACAATTCAAAACAGCTGCAGGACGACTCGGATCGGGTGGCCTCATGTACGAGCGCACAGTTTGATGGTCTCATCGCGATGATGGATCCAGAACAGAGCTGGGTTGCAAGATGGCAACGCACTGGTGAGCGAGCGATTGGGTGCCCACGAGGTGTCGAGTAATTTCAAACTAACGCAGCGCCCCCCCGCATAAACGCTTATCTCTCCAATCTCGACTCCGACTCGAACTCTGGACCTTTCTGCTTCTGACGCCCCCAACGGATTTGAGAATCACGCAGAAAAATTCGTTCGAGGAGTGTACGCCGCCCGAGTGACGGGTCGTCTTCCCATGGATGTGCAGGATGCGCTGATCTCCAAAGGATTTCGGTATCGTCCGAGAGATCAAATCCAAGATCTATAGCTGTGTTTCGGTATTTACGTGTGTGAATACAAGGCACCTTGCTTGATTAGTACAGTGGAGAGTCTCGATTGCCATTTGAAAAGCCGCCGAAGATGGCGCGCGTGACAGATTTGTCACCCCACGCCTCGCGTTCGCCTCAGCATGTGATTCCCTGGCGCCTCCTGTGTCCCCCTCCCCCCTGGATACTTGACTTTGACATGCTCGTCTCCGCGGATCAGTCCACCTCGTCCCACGTAACCGCTGCTACCCATCTCCCATATTCTCCATTTCTCTCATCCTCTTTTACTCTTACAACCACCCACTAGGGGCCGTTGTCTTGTTGTCGTCGTACTTGTTTTCATGTCTAGCACCGCACTCATTCGTAATTCTGACGCGTCAAAAACCCCTGCTCAACAAGCCGTTCACTATGCAAAGCTCTCCACGAGCTTTGCTTCCTTAGCCACGTCCATTGGCTTTGGTGCAGCAAAGAATGGCACTCAACTCTCGGTCAGTAGCATCCTTGTCTGCAAGGGTCCTTTCTTCTTCTTCTCCTGACCAATCCCCTACCCGGTCTCTTACAGTTCTCAGTGATGAGAGGCCTCACCACCGCGGCCATCTCCGTCACATCCTCCTATGCAGAGCAGACCATCTTCGGCAAACCACTAGGCACTGACAAGCTATTCAATTCGGCCGTGCGCAGGACGCTCGAGTTCGCCGAACACCTCACCCTCATCCCGCTCGACATCGCGGAAAAATGCGTCGACACGAGCCTCATAGTAGCGGGATGCTCCATCGATGGCTTATCCTTCGTCCTAGGCTTACCAAAACTCGACGAACGCGACTACCAATACAACTATCACTTCTCCATCCCCGTGGCGTCCGAGGACAAGGACGGTACGACGACCGACCAGGACACGGCCGAGGCCATCGGAGAGTTCTTCGGCCCCTTCTCCTCGACGACGCAGTCCTTTGGCTATGCGATTCCTTCGATCATGAAGTTCATACGGCACGAGTGGGATCATCCACAAGACCCGCAGGAGTTGCCCAGCGAGAGCTTTTCGGCCATGTCGGTTGTGAGAGGGATCATGGCCTGGGCCGCGATTCAACGCGTCACGAGGTTGTATCATGAGCGGAAATGGTTCAAGGCGATGAAAGAGATCAAAGAGTGGGAGTGGAGGGGTACGAGGGATCCAGGTTATCGTACTCCCAAAATCTCAGAGGCTCCCTTGCCACGGTCACGCTCGAGGCGGAATACGATACATGGACGTCCTGGTTCTGCTGTACACGTCGTCTCGGACGTTCACCTGCCCAATCACGGAGGAGAGATCTTGACAGCGGAGATCGGTGAACGATCAGATGCAAACTCCGACTTGCGCAACCACCGCTTCTCTTCGGCCTCCTTCTCTCGCGCCAGCGGCATGTCGGTGACCTCTCAATCTCGAGCCAGCATCTACTCGGCGTTCTCAGTCGAGAGCCAGTCCCCCAAGGAGGAGAAGCCCGCCAAGGTCCCTTACCCAATACTCAGGAGCGCGTTGCGGAGGTTCAGCAGGATGGCTTTAGGAGGATATGGTGGTGGACCGGTGTACCTGATGGGTCTCCAGGTACCCCATAACACCAAAGCTGGAGCGATCGCGGAGAAGATCAACGAGGGTGCGGCCTCTTTGGGACTCAAGTTGCCGGAACTCACGGTCACCGAAGACCCAAATACGTCGAACTCTGGAGCTACCAATGGAAGCAAGAACGTGCCGTTCCCATCGATGAGGTATGAAGGTGACGAACGCAGGACGCTAGAGCGCGTCGTGGACTCTGCAGATCAGATCGAATCGGACGATGATTCAGAGGACGATGGGACGTGGGACGTCATGGAACCTCCATCCCCGTCGAACGAGGAGTTTCACAAGAACCCTTCGGTACCCACTCAACCTCCGACGTACTCTTGGTGGAACATGTTATTGGGGAAACATGATCATGAAGTTTTCCACGCCTTTGCGACTAGTCTAGATAACTCTGGAGCTGCAACACCACGTGCGACGACAACGCCGTTGTCTGGGGAGAAGCCGCGTCAGACGACGTCGCATGCTGGAGAGGTGGACAAGTTACCGAAGTTTTGGGTTTTGACGGATCATGGGAGACAACAGATCGTTCTGGTGCTTCGAGGTAAATAAATTGTCACATCCGCCTCATGACAGGAAATCGCGGGTTTTTACTAACCTGCTTCGTCTGTTCATTAGGCACCATGAGCTTGAATGAGGTCGCCATCGTGAGTTCTCTTGACTAGCGACTTTTCATCCAAAAAGTATTGCTAACAAGAAAACCAACACAGGATTTGGCATGTGACGTCGCGCCGTTCAGACCTGTGTCGGCAACACGCGCCGCTTCTGCATCCGCATCAACCTCTCGACCCAGCACTCCGACCGACGATGCCGAATCTGAATACCATGTCCACGCGGGGATGTACGCCCTCGCCTCTGCTATGGCAAGCCCTGGAAAGCCTGTTCATGACGTAATGACCAAGGCGATGATGGACAATGAGACGTATGAGGTGATCATCTGTGGGCACTCTCTCGGAGCTGGCGTGGGTACCATCATCGGATTGGTGAGCTTTGCTGGGTTTTTCCTCTTCTCAATGTTTGTCGGGTGGAGAGAGAAACTAACCTCTTTTTTTTGGGGGTGTCCAGATGTGGGCCGACCCACAAACGTGTTTGACTGTGCGTGCTTCTGGTCTCCCTGAAGGTCGTCCTGTCTCGGTGCTGTGCTTTGGTCCTCCGTGAGTCTATTCTTCCTTACTTTCCGTTCACGCACGTGCACACCTTTCGTGTTCTCATACTGGCATGTCTCTCACAGATGCGTCGTCTCCCCCGCACTATCGCGGGTTTGCAACCCCCTGATCACATCATTTGCATACTCCACCGATCTCGTCACTCGTCTTTCGAAGGGTTCTGTGCGGGACTTGCAGCGGGGGGTGAACTGGCTTTGCTATGAACAGAAGCACAATCCAGACTCGAAAGAGAGCTGTGGGAGCATCATCAGGAGAGCGTTCATGTTGGAGAAGGGCTATTCGTTCATGGGTATGAACAACGACCCGGAAGCTGAACAGGCTTGGGTAAGTCAAAAGAAGCCAACAGGGACTCGCTCCAATCAAAAGAAAACATCTCCTAACCCCGTCCAATTTTCGGCTCTTCGCCTTTGTAGTTCTTGGCACTTCGAAAGACGCTTGAAGCTCAGATGCGTTATGTCGATCTGTTCCCGCCTGGGAGGGTCTTGTGGGCCGTGCGCGACACCAGCCTCCACCCAGCGTTCAGGAGAAATCCGACCATGGTTCCTCATCACTGTGTACGAGTATTCGAGGTGGAAAAGGTGGAGGAAGTATTCAATCAGCTCATATTCACACCCGACATGATCGCGGCACATTTCGTGCATTTCTATGACAATGTGTTGCATCAGGAGTTATGATCCCGATGTCCCCCCCAACTCCCCCACTCCCTTCGACCCCTTCGTTACTTCTTGGACGTAATTTTTTTTTGGCCTTTTGTGTTTCTTTAATCCTTATTACAAGAAATCTCAATGGAATGATAATACCTTTTCAATCCTGCTTGTAAGGGTCTTTCGCCAGATGCGGCCACGCCGATGTTCGCGTTCGATGTGTGAGGACGCCGCAATTGCAACCACGACGGACACCATTTCTTCTAGCTCTCCACACTATGGTCTCTCTTTGGCTCACACTATTGCTTGCTGCTCCATTTGCAAGAGCGTTCTCGGACTCTTCACCTCTAGTCGCGTGGTCCACCTCCCCGTCAGTCGAGTTCTACGGATGTGGATAGGAGTTGCTTGCTGAAGTCTCGTCCTTCAGGTCATCGACTTTCTCGTCGATTTCGGTGGAGAAACAGCTGGTTGTTAAGCCAGGAGATGTTCTAGGGCTCCTCAACGAAGATGTCTGTGGATATGACGCTGTCATAGTTGTTGAACAACCTGGAGTGCGCGCAGTCGGACATCGCTCCTCACAGTTGATCCATTCCACTGACGCATACGCCTGATCATTTTTGTTATAGCTTCATGCGTCGGACTTGAGGACGCTTTCCTCGAAGTCGTACATGGCACAACAGCTACACTCTGCACCGTCCACCCTCCATGTTCCATACATCACCCCTGTGCACACTGCGGGAACTAGCCGCAGCTTCGCGAAGCTCTGTCAATCCAAAGAGGTGGAGGTGTTGCTCGGCCAAGATGTTGAAAGCCTTCCCAGCTCAGGAAAGCAGTTCATTCATATCGAGTTGCCAGAATTAGAGGGCGTGGGACGGGAGCGAAGAGAGGAGATGAAGCAAGCTGGTAAGTCTCCTCAGCCAAGCGTCATGTATTATGACTGATATGCTCCCCTAAACCTCTTTCGGCCGATAGAGGAGAAGCTGTCTCTACTACTCGAGAAGCTCGAAGAGTCCTTCCCTTCACACCTTGTGCTCATCATGGGCACGACTCCTTCCTCGTCGAACAATATGAAGCACCATATTGCTCGAAGTCAATCGAAGATTCCTGCCACCTTCAGGTCACCTCGTGCGCCATCTTCCTCTCGCGGCGTCAAACCCCTTCCGAACAGCGGCATCTTCCACCGATACCAGCTCCTGACTCCCGGGTTGATAACGTCAATCGGGATCACGTTCCTTCTCATCATGCCTCTCATGCTCATGGTAATTAGCGCCGTCGCCGGTATCAAATCACCGTTGAGGTCGGAGGGGTTCAAGCAGTCTGGGCAGGATAAAAAGACCCAGTAATTCAACAAGTCCGAAAGCAGTCATGGCCTTTCAAACATGGTGGGTTCGTGCCGCGTAGTCTCTTCTTTTTTTGTGTAATCAACGTTCCATACAATATATGCGGACGTATCGATTCCGTCCTTGGGACTCATGCGTATACTGCGGTGTAGAACGCCGCTCTATGTGGGACTTACAAACGTTGTATCATATGACAAGCTTACCGCCACCCCAGTTCTCATATGTTCCTCGTTGGGACATGCATTGTGCAGCATCGGCATTGTATGCCTCGTGCAGTCCTATATAAGAGTTGTATATCAAATTGATGAATATCACGTCTCTCAGACACTCATCCTCCACTTTTGCGACTCGCAATTCACTCAGCCCAACACTATCGCAGCAATCCCAGCACCATGAGCTTTTTGAGGAATTATTGGAATAAACAACAGCCCGCCCGACCCGCTGGTAACGTGAAGAGCGATAAACCCCCCGAGGTAGCGTACAGCACCTACAACAGCAGGAGGAGTACAGGTACCCCGAATAAGAAATGATAATCATCATTTCCCCGCTTTCTAACATTACCTCTTCACCTTCGCTAGTGTACGGGACCAAAGGTGTCGTGGCCTGCTCTCAGCCCCTTGCTGCAGAAGCTGGCCTTGAGATTTTGCGGAAGGGTGGGAACGCAGGTGAACCTTGAGCTGCCTTGGCGCGATCCTCTACTTACACACACCTTATGCACCTTCCCAGCGGACGCAGCAGTAGCCGTTGCTGCTGCATTGAATGGTGGGTCTTTCTGATACATATTCTGTCTTTATTTTGTTCATTATTGACCTTTGAATGCCACACCCATAGTGACGGAGCCCAGCTGTTGCGGTATCGGAGGGTCAGCGCTTTGCAAATTGTCCCTTTGCATTGGGATCTACAATTAAACCCACTTACACATTTGGTAGGGATGCTTTCTGCCTGTACTACGATGCGTCGACCAAGACCGTCAAAGGCCTCAACGGTTCCGGTCGGGCACCACAAGCGCTCACGATCGACCATGTACGGAAAGAAGGCGTCAAAGGGGACACTATCCCGCTCACGAACTTGAATTCGGTGACGGTACCTGGAGCGGCAGCGGCTTGGGTGGACTCCGTCGTCTTATATGGATCAGGGAAGGTCAAATTCGAGGATGTTATGGAGCCTGCGATTCGCCTGGCAGAAGAAGGGTCAGGGTCCTTCTCGGTTTAACCATTTAAAAAAGGTGGTGCTGACATTGAACCTTCAGTGTACCAGTCCATGAGATCAACAGTTACGGCGTGAGCGCCTATCACATTCGTCCACCGCCGTGCGCTCATATCTATTGTTATTCTGCAGTTCCAACGCTCAGAGGATCTCATCCGGAATGCGTCGCCAGACGGACACATGATGCTTCTCAATGACAAAGCACCTTTGCCTGGCCAGATCATGCAATATCCAGAGCTAGCCAAGACGTTCCGAGAGTTGGTCGCCAAGGGCAAAGATGGCTTTTACACGGGAAGGGTTGCTGAAGCCATCGTGGAGCTGGTGAAAAATGGGGGTGGGGTTATGAGTTTGGAGGACTTGGCAAGTCATAAGAGCACGATAATCGAGCCCATTAAGTATACATATACGGGTGGGGGCGAAGATGTAACTCTTTGGGAGGTGGGCAGTATGTCATCTTCCGGGAAATCCTAAGGGCTGACAGAACCGTCCAGTGTCCTCCAAATGGACAAGGAATTACTGCGCTCATGGCGCTCGGAGTATTGGATGTTCTGCAGGCTGATGGCAAGATCAAACCGTTGTCGTCCATGGAACATAACTCAGTCGAATATCTGCACGCGCTCGTCGAAAGCCTTAGGTAGAGTCAACACCATACCATTTAATCGTATTATAACTGAAGATAATTTATCTCTCTATTTGCAGAATCGCCTTTTCTGGTATGTTACTGGATGGTTATTGATAGATCGTGCGCTGCTGATCTTGAGCGTCCCATACAGATACTCGATACTACGTCACGGATCAGGATGTGGAACACGTCCCGGTGAAGGAGCTTCTCAGCAAGGTGATTGTCCCGCTTCCCTTGGCGTCGCGCGAACCATACGCTGACGGATCGTTGGATCATTAGGACTACCTATCCACTCGTGCCAAACTGTTCAACTCCACCAAGATGAATCTTGAAGTCCGTCACGTACGCCGCGTTCCGACCACCTTTGTTCGGGATCTTTCTGACAGGCAGCCACACGCTTCAGGGTTACCCGGTTCAATCGTCCGACACCGTCTACTTCAGTGTTACCGATCGCTGGGGCAACGCAGTGCGTCACACTATCGTTATCGTTATCCTTACTATGGACTCAACCGCATGCCCCGTAGTGCAGCTTTATACAGAGCAATTACGCTGGATTTGGTACTGCTGGTGCGTCAGTTGCCTCTTTTCAAGGCAACCGCATTCACGTCCCCCGGCGCAGCCATACCGCACGGCTGTGGATTTACCCTGCAGAATCGAGGAACTGGCTTTTCTCTGACTCCAGGGCACCCTAACGCCTTGAAGGTGTGTATGAATGTGTTCTGAGTGTCAGGCACCACTGGTGACAATGGTTTTCTCCAGCCAGGGAAGCGCCCGTATCATACAATCAGTGAGTGGATTACATTTATGGCGAGAGCTAATTGCATGTTAATCCCACAACGATGATAGTTCCAGCAATGGTTACGAAAGGCGACGAAGTTTTCTTGACGTATGGTGTTATGGGAGGTTTCATGCAGCCTCAAGGTCACGTCCAAGTCTTGTTAAACATCCTTCGTGGCTATAGCCCACAGGCGGCACTGGACGCTCCAAGATTCTGCATTTCCGCTGGCCTTCCGGATGCAGATGTCCCTACGGATAAAAGGGGAAAGGTTGGCGACATCAACGCGGAAGTGTATTTTGAGGAGGGAATCAGCGAGGATACCGTCAGGATACTACAATGTTCGTGCTTGACCACTCTACAGCAAATGAAAGGAAGGATCATGCTGATGGGTCTTTTGTAATCTGTCTAGCGATGGGCCATGATGCAAAGATTGCGCGGGGAGCCCAAAGATCCATTCTCGGGAGAGGCCAGGTCATCCAGAACATCAAGGACGTGTCTGGAAGGAGGGTATGGGGGGCTGGAAGTGATCCAAGAGCGGACGGACATGCGGTAGCTCAGATTTGAGGATGGTGTGTCTGCGAGGTTTTAGTTTATAGTGTGGATATCTCACCACTGCGGCCACAGCGTATAATATATACCCATCTCTTACAGACACTGCGGGCGACATTGAGAATGTTAATCTCCGGTGCTCACTGCCAGCCGGGCGCCTAGGTTACAGTGAGACCCTTGAACAAAGATGCCCAATATTTGAATATCAACTGTAAAAACGCGACAACCTCACCTCCTCCACCCTCCCCCCCCTCCACCACACCGCGTTACCACTCAATCCTTGCGATACCTATAATAACTAATGACTACAGGTACCTCCTCCTCTTCCCGCATGGGTACCTCACCGCAGCCACCCAGACCCTTCCTGAACAGGGTATTCGATGGACCAGCAGGCCGTATTCTATGCGTGGCCGATATCCGGGGTCAGCATTCTCAATTGAACCAGCTTGCCAAGGACACAAATGCGAGGGCGATCATCCATACCGGTGACTTTGGCTTCTTTGGTGAGTCAGTCTATCAGTATATTCTAGCAAGTAATGGGCCAGGTCTGTTGATCCATCATGCTCACAACCGTTTTTTCGAATGTGTACGATAGAGGCCGCCAGTCTAGATCCAGATAGGATTAATGACCGGTGAGCTACAGATCATCTTTGTCGAGCCTTTGCTTGTCGCGTCACTGGCGTCCTCACCAGCCATCGCTGGCCATTACCTCGATCAGCGCCAGATAAAATAATTAACGCGTGTGTCTTTAACAGCACCCTCAAGCATCTTCTATTATACTCGCCTCTAATCCCTGCCGACCAGCGCGACACATTATATCCCAAGGACGCCACCCCGGAGGCGCTCCGAGCCACCGCACGAGCCTCACAAGCATCACCGAATCCACACCTGTCCGAGTTCCCGCTCCTGCTTGGCGGTAAACTAAAACTCACGGTCCCTGTGTACACAGTCTGGGGCGCGTGTGAGGATGTCGCTATCCTCGAAAAATTCCGTACCGGCGAGTATGATACGGAAAACCTTCATGTCGTCGACGAGGCAACCTCACGCACGCTCGAGATTGGTGGAATCAAACTTCGCCTCCTCGGTCTCGGCGGCGCGTTTGTACCGCACAAGCTGTTCGACAACGGTGACGGCGCGGCGACTATTGCAGGGGGTTCTGGCACTATGTGGACAACGGCCTTGCAGATTGGGGAGCTCGTCGACACGGCTCAGAAGACGTTCGATCAGTCTGAGACTCGACTCTTCGTGACGCACGCTAGCCCAGGCAGAGAAGGCTTGCTGGCGCAGCTCGCTCTCGTTCTCAAAGCCGACCTGACAGTGTCTGCGGCCCTACATTTCAGGTATGCTTCGAGTTGGAACGAATTTAGCGTTCAGAGCGACGGCGACGCGTATCGGAGTAAGCTGTTGGCCGGAAAAGAGTCGTTCTCGAAGATCTGGGATAGCGTCAAGTCCCAGGTGGAAAGCGTGATGGATGAACACCAGAAGCTCTTGCTCGAGAAGACGTTCATGGTCTCTGAACGCGTTCCTGCTCCTTCAGCTACTGGGCCGGCTAATGAGGAACCAGCTTGGAAGAATACGTGGAACTGGAATCTTTGCGACGCCAGCTTCGGTCATTTGGTTTTGGACATTCGGGAAGGTCGTATTAGCGCCGAGCTGAAGAGTCAAGGTACGAGGCTTTCATTGAAGAGGTCTTCGGAGCTAACAAGCCAGATATATGCTTCTAGGCTTCAACTATGGCTACCGACGTGCTCCCCCGCCGGCGACGACCACTGGGAATGCTGCGGCTACATCAACACCAGTTGACGCAGCAAAACTCCTTCCATCATCTGCGTCATCCTCAGCTCTTCAACAAATTGCTGCCACCCCACAGCCAGCATCGCAGCAAAATGTGGATAAACCTGAATCTTCGAATCACGTCCCCTCAACAGCGTTGGTCACTACGATGTCTACATCTCTCACAAGAGCCACTCCCCCACCAAAACCATCCTCTCAGACCATCGTGAACGGTATCAATGGAGCAAGTGCGAATTCCATCTCGGCGCCTTCACCCAAATCCCCAATAGGGGAGCTCGCCACTCGTGCAACAGCTTCTCCAGCACCCGCTGGGGATTTCAAACACAAGAAGTTGAGCAATGTGGAGAAGAAAGAGAGGAAGAAGGAGCGGAGTGCCAGCGAGGCTTCGAATGGGAACTTCAACCCCAACGGCTCAAGCAAGCCTCCATCTCCGGGCCCTGGTCCCAACGCTGCAGGTGGGAAGCATGGCCAGAAGGGTTCGAAAGCTAGCGCAGGAGTTGCCAGCCCAGCGTCTGTTTCGTCTCCTGCTCCTGCTCCTGCTACCCTTGCTGCAGACGGAAGGTTATCTGCGCAGGATTCTAACAGGCCTGTGACTGGCGGCAGTTCAGGTGTACGCTCCCCCCCACCTCCGCCACGGACGCCTAGCTCCGGCGGATTCAAGCGTCATCCATGGACATTGTATGTGAGCCGCTTGCCCGCATCCGTCAATGAGCAAGAGATTAGGGAGTGTTTCGTAGGGGATACCAAAGACTCGGTGCGTTAGCCTAGTGACATAGTTGGAGGGTTCAAATCGATTGATTTTTTATAATGTGTAGATTACTTTCATCAAACTGCTACCAAGTTCTGGTAAGACGCAAAAGCCAGTTGCTTTTGTCGAATTCAAGGATGAAGAGACCATGCTAGCCGCTTTGGCCAAAAGCACCAAGGTTCGTGTTCTCCTTTCGAGGTTGAAGTATGATTGCAGTCTAATCCCTTTCATTTCATGACAGAAAATCAACGATCAAACCATTGCTATGGTCATCGCGGACAATCGGGAGCGTGGCCGTGCGGATGGTCCCTCGAACAGCGGACCGTCAGATAATGCCTCTCACAACAACAATGGCAATGGCAATAACAACAACTTCCAAAACCAGCAAAATGGCGGCAACCCTTCCCGCGGTGGGGGCGGAGGGCCTATGTCTTCTCGTGGCAGCTTCCGAGGCCGTGGAGGTGGTCGTGGGGGCGCAAATCTTTTCGCTCAGGCTCAGAGGGGACTAGGTCAGGGCGGTGGAGCAGGAAGGGGAATGGGGGCGAGGAAAGAATCGGCGGACGGCGGTAGTGTGAATGGCGCGACGTCGCCATCGCCGGGGCCTGCTGCCAACTTGGACTGAACACTTTTTGATTGTTGTCCTTTTGGCAGAGATTATTCGGTAGCCTCCTCCCTCATTTTTTTTTTTTTGGTCTATTACTTATACGTGCTTAGTGTGGAAGATTCGCTGCTGTCTGATTTCACATATACGATACTTTGCCTTCCTTCTCTGCATGTGTGGATGGGTGATAGTGTCTGAGTTGATGATTGGTCAGCATAAGACCTTGAAATTTGTCACTCTGAACTCGCATCATGACTAAATCAAGCAAGACTCGGCAGAAGAAGGCCACTTCGTCGTCTTCCACGAGGCACACAGCTACTGGGAAAAAGGACTCCAATGCGGCAAAGAGGAATGGCATTGAGCAAGGAAAGAAGTCTAGGAACATGCGAGCCGCCGCAGGTATGAAAGTGAGGGACCAGGAGACCAGGGGAAAGATGGATGGAGACATGAGCACTCTTTATGCATCTCTTCAAGTGAGCGATCGGGTTGTTTAAAATCAAGCGTTATAGGACAGCTAACGGTGGGGCGATTGGGCATGACAGTCTGTATCAGTGCCGTCAACCGCTGGGGCTATCGAATCGCGAGGAGCAGCTGAAGGAGACAGTCTGGCACTGAATAGGGCAACGGAAGCCCTTGCAAATATCTCGACATGATGGGAATCTACGTACATGGTTGACGGTATCAAAGGATGTGCTGGGAGTGGGTAGACCTTCTAATACATTAGCGTCTTGCGGTGTCTCTAACCAGGTTCACAGGTAACATGTACATATCCCATCCGTCCTGGCGTCGAGGGGCCGGTGGAAATCTCTCATAACTCATCGTCTACCTGAATCACCACTGTTTCACCTCGCTAGACTTGGGATGGTTACGCCTCTCGAACTAGGGGTTGGATGAAACACAATAGGGCAGTGAATTCGGGAGCGCGCTTAGCTTTCGCTTTTGCGCTTACATGATTGCTATCCGATCGCCTCTGATTCGCGTCGTAGGTCGTCATCTCCTACGATGATTTGATTTTGTTGTTTCCGAGACGCTTGACCAATCGAAGCGCCACGCGCCATCAATTTAGTCCATACGTACCTGCATTGATATTTGGGCAGTCAAAACTAGCTGATAACTGAACAGTATTGCTGTCCCGTCATGTACCATCTGTTAGACTTGCAAGCTACCATCAGATATCATCGGCGTTGTTCGTCTCTGGGTCCTGAAACTTGGCTACATGTTTGTCTGTAACGACTATTTCACTGCCTTACCTTACGCTATCTACGCATAGCGAGTAGTATCCTCGTACGTTTATCTCGCTTATTTGCCGTGATATTATCATGCCAATGGTCTACACACATATAGCACTCTCTCTCCATTGATCCCGCTCAACACTATCTTTTAGACCCTGTCCCTCATCTTCATCCTCCATTCCTCATCTCGCATTTCGATCGTGTTCCCGGGACCATGCTTCCTATAATTGTTCACCTGCTTTTCATCTCTGTGGCACTGGCCGATTTTGTGTACGGGCACCGTGGGGGGGTGTGTTGGCAATTTCCAGAGGGCACCCACTTCGATTTGTACAGGTCTGAAGATGTCCAGGACGGAATTAGGGACTGGCGCGAATATCATATTTATTTCGCAATGGAAAATGTCAGTCATCTTTTCCAATTTTGTCTCACTTAGATTCTAATTGAAAATGGGTGTTACCTTTCACCAGCCAAAGCTCGTAAAAGTGACTGAAACGTCTTGCATATATCGCCCAGGCGCAGGATTCATCAAACGTTACTTCTCTACGCCTCAGGACGCGGATGGAGTGGTAAGTGATCTCAATATCATCTCGGGTTTCCCAATCTATTGCACACATGCTTACACAGGATCCCTTTACCGCGCTCCTTCTGAATTAGGTGCCTGCTAACCCCGGCATCTACGTCTCCTTCAATAATAGGGTTCCTGCTCCCGCTGTGCGCTCGTGGTGGCCACTTAACTTGAAGGACGACGAGGAACTTGATGATATTGAATGAAGCGTAGTTATCTTTCCAAATGTCCGGCTTCTCCCCTTTACCATGGCTACCCTCTCGCCTCCTCTGTTAGTAGACACCTTGTCCCGGCTGATATAACTACATGCCCTTAATCTACTTGTTCGAGCCACTAGTCTGGATGGCTTGCGAGTGCGAAGCTTACTGGCCTGATCGTTGTAGCACTCAAAGTACGTGGAGCTGGTTTGTTATGGTCACCCCCATTAAGTGTATGTGGACAGGATCTACGTCTCATAGGCCAACTAACTTCGGAGACTCTACAAGAAGTGATCAGCCTGCATTACAGTGCAGTACTGAGCCTAGAGCTAGTTGGCAACTACTGTCAAACAGTGCTGACACCCTTCACTTCAGTCGCCTCACGCTAGCAGGTTGGAACAGTAACCGCTAGCTCCGTGGTGAGAAGGTGACGATACAACAAGTAACCGTATCAATCTCCGTTAGCCCCTATTTCCTGAAGAATTTCTTGTCCAACTAGACTGAGCATTGCTCGTTGTGATGATGGACCGGGCGAAGAAATCTCGAGGGGCACTCCTCATCAACAACCTCCCACAGCTTCAGAACCTCATCAAGCGAGATCCAGCAGGTTACCGTGAGGAATTCCTCCAGCAATGGAATCACTACGACTCCATCCGGTGCTTGTACGAGGCCAAGCCAGATGACAGCGAGGGTGCAGACCGCTTTCGAGAACTTGTGACGTTCATCTCTCAAGTGTGCCAATGCTACAAGGAGGAGACGAAGGATTTTCCTGCTCAGATTACGAGCCTGCTTCTGGAGCACTATAGCACGCTTACGCCCGAGCTGCGAAAGACGTTGGTGCAGAGCCTGGTGCTACTACGGAATAAGGACGTCATCACGTCTATAGAGTGAGTCAATCATTATTGAAAGCCATCCTAGTGTCAATGGGAGCCTGAGGCTATCTCACACGGATGCCAGCTTGCTCAAGACGCTTTTTCCTTTACTGCCGCGGACACCATCCACTACATTACGATCGTATATCCGATCCACGATACTCTCGGATATCAAAACTGCAAATGCTCGGACGAAGAACCACAAACTCAACAAGGCTGTACAGGTTATGCTATTTGGGATGGTGGAACGGGGCATGGACGCTGAGGTCATGGGAGACAAGGGCAAGGTGCGCGGGCAGGTAAAAGGAGAGAAAGCTGGCAAGGGTGCTGGCGATGAAGCCATGTGGGCCGTGGCGATGGTGAAGGAATTATGGAAGAAGAACGTATGGTCAGTCGAACGCATCTGTGAGCTGAAACTAAGAAAGCTGAATGTTCCTTGCTTCGATTGAATCAGGAATGACGCCAAAACTGTCTCCATTGTCACACTGGGATGTTTCCATCCTGTCACCAAGGTCCAGAATGCATGTCTGCACTTCTTCCTGGGAAGCGACGATGACAAGGACGAGAGTGAGGAGGAAGATGAGGGACCTGATTTGCGAAAACTGGCTCATCAACGCCAAATCAACAAGAAGACGAAGGGGACCGAGGCGCAGCTGACACGCGCGAAGAAGAAAGCCAAGAAGGTGCGGTAGTCCCAGGTGCAAGCTTAATCAAGGCCATCAGCTAACCAACCATGTGAAACCAGGTTCGACTTGCGAAAGAGAGCGGCCTGGCGGCAACACCGAACTTCCCCGCCCTGCAACTACTGCATGATCCACAGAATTTTGGAGAAAAGCTATACGACTTACTGCATCGCTTTGGTGAGTATACCTCCTCCGTACCACGCTTCTGTAAATTGAAAAACTGAAGATAACCACGTCCGATGCAGACAGGCGGTTCTCTCTCGACCATAAGATCCTCATCATGCAACTGCTTAGCCGCGTTATGGGCGTCCATAAGCTCTGCGTCCTCTCCTTCTACCCCTACATCACCAAGTACCTCACCTATCATCAAATGCGGGTCACATCCATCCTCGTCTGCCTTGCTCAATCCTGCCATGACCTCACCCCACCAGACGTCCTTACGCCCGTCATACGGAAGGTCGCGCATGAATTTGTTACTCCTGGAGTAGCAGCCGAGGTCGTGTCGGCGGGTTTGAACTCCATAAGGGAGGTCAGTAGGAGGCAGCCATGGTGCATGGAAGAAGATCTGCTTGGGGATTTGATTGAATATCGGAAGAGTAAAGACAAGGGCGTTGTCACCGCTGCGAGGAGCTTATTGGCGCTCTTCAGGGAGGTCAATCCCGCTATACTGAAAAAGCGGGAGAGGGGCAAATTTGCGACGATGGATTTGGCAGGCGGCAAGGTCGCCGGAACGTATGGCCAATCGGAAAAGCCAGCAATCACTGTTGAAGGCTTACAGGTAGGATGTCGTCAGGTTTGGTTCCTGTAAATTAAGAGCTGAATCGGCCCATCTCCAGCTCCTTGAGGATCACTTCGAACAGCTGCGGACCGAGATGGGCGACGTGGGAGGGAACGGAGTTGGCGAAGATGAAGAAGAAGACGAGGATGCTGAAGATGCCGGCTGGGAGGGCTGGGATGTAGAATCAGATTCGTCGGATGATGGTGCTGGATGGATCAGTGTATCATCAGAAGATGAGGATCTTGTTATCAGCGATAGCGACGACGACGAAGAGACGAAGGCCAAGAACAGACTGAAGGCGGCCAAAGGGAAAGGGAAAGCCAAGGAGGTGGCACCAAGTTCCGAGGCTGGCGACGAGGACGCAATGATGGCGGATGATGCTACGTCGACCGTGGAGTATGATAGAGTTTCTTCGTTGGCGACAACAAAGGTAGGCCCTCCTTAGGCTCCTACTATGCCGACGATTTATCAGCCAAGCGCTGATCGTACTCTGGTGTGATACCCAAAGATCCTCACCCCAGCGGACTTTGCGCTCTTGAACGACCTTCGGCTCAAGCAAGCTGCCAAGCTCGCCGAGAGTGGAGGTGGATCCGCCGCTAAACGGAAACTGGCCGAGCTTCAATCCATCAAGAAGAGCAACCACGGCAGCAACAACCCAGACGCGGCCGATCCCAACGCTGAGTCCGCCTTCCTGACCGAGGGCGACCTCCTCGGCCCTCGCAAAAAGGCCAGGGCAACCTACGAGGAGCGGATAGCATCGATCCAGGAAGGGAGGGAGGGCCGAGGTACCTTTGGGTCGAAGAAGGGCAAGAAGCAGAAGGAGAACCCAAGTAGCTCGACGAACAGGGAGAAGAAGCGAAATAAGCCGCTGATGATGGTGTTGGGCTCGCAGGGAGTCAAGAGCAAGAAGCAGGCGAGCTTGAGGGATAAGCAGAAGCGATTGAGGAAGCATATCGATCTGGCCAAGAAGACACATCATTAGGGAGGATCATCACTGAGTATTACATGAGTGCTGGAAATTTGTCCTGCTCGGCTTTCTGGATGGATGAGTTCACGAGCCACTCCGTTGACCTTACCATCTGTGACCTCGGCCACGTCTGCCACTTTCCCATCATCATTCGCTTCATCCTCATCTTGTCCCCAAAACGCCCATAGCGCCTCCTACTATCTTGTTCCGCGAGCGGCACTTTTCGAGCCTTACAAGATCTCGTGCTTCAAGAGAGCTATATCAATCAAACTTGTACATGAAAAACGTTAGATAGTAGATGGAAGGGATTAAGAAACTTGAGTTTGGTAGTTGGGGCAACTGTGATCATTGATGAGGAAGGCCTCGAAGAACTTGGCCCAGACACGCCATTCACTTCGAAGTTAGTGCGGTGTTAGAAGGAAAGAGAAGGGCACTAGACAGAGTGCAAAGCGGTCGGTTGAGCCGACGAGGATGGTAGGGTTGCGAAGAAAGGTCGGTTGATGGATTGCCAACAGCCAGAGAATGCCGAAGACGCAGCTGATTGGGGCCACCCGGGTGAATATTATATTTCATAGAGTGCTCGATTTTGAACTCAGTATGCGCGCTGGGCAAGCCGTGTGGTTCGAGTAAGCTCGATCGTGGTCGAACGAAGCCTAAAGTTGAGGTGATCATGGGAAAGAACACCGAACACCGAGCCCGTTCACAAATTTCCTCCCAGCCTCGCTTCGCTACCACTGTGAGTGGTTTATGCCAAATCATGCTCTCGAGAGATGAGCCAATTACTGCGAGAAGCCTTTCAAAGCTTCCATGTGCCGTTTCATATTTTCACATATGTTCCCTATTACCTGACATTTCTCTCTTAGCCACTCTCACGCCAGTTAGTCACCGAGTGCTGACCTTCACGCTTTGTTAGATGTCAACAGGAAACTTGGGTGTGGTACCCGATAATGCGTAGAGGATTAACGACCCTTGAAGTCGAACTCAGTGACCTTCAGTGGTTTCCCTCGTGTCTCTCTTCGAAAGATGTCCCATGAAAGGTATGAGTCGGCAAGCGAGTGGATGAGATAATCTTTTACTGACATCCCCCCCTCCCCGGTTGCCTAATGATAATAGACTCAATTCTACCATATACCCTCTGCGCTCGGTTCCCCGAACGAATCCGCTATTCCATGGACTTCATTCACACGCTTCACTCTAAGCTGTTATCCTTTAAAGTGATTTAGGATTCTATGTGGAGGTACGCATTCCCTCGTTTTCCCCCCAAACGCGTCTTTTCCACGTGATTATCAACTAAAGCTCAACAGCCTGAGTGTGCTGATCATGGCATGTTTGCTGAATCCTTTCTTCTTCTTTCCCCAAATGATGGACCACCCTTCGCCTTTATTGCTCTGATTTTAATATCTGTAATCAACTTGGACAGTGCTGATGCTCGCTTTCCCGCTGATAGATGGCCTGCACGTGAGACAAGAGAAAACATATGGACGCGATGTTGCTTGTCACGGCAGGGCTGTTTCTTTCGACATGTCCGACGGATTTCAATTCGTGGACGGCACCACGTACGGGATCGGATTTGACGAGACTGCATTTTGAAGGGAGGCCATCAATGCGAGCGAGCGAACGTGGCCGAAACGCAACTCCCACATTGATGTCCAACACGTGCTCGCTCTTAGCCACGACTTGAGAGAGGTCCCGGAGAAAAACCTTCGACGGTGGGGCTCGACTCGCCGGCGTATGAAACCCGTCAAGAACAAAGTCGAGTCCGAATCGCATCGAGCAGGCGTGTTTGACATGATTTCTCCGCAATGCGGGCGCCATCTGGTCAACGCACGTTCCAATCCACGGAAAAAGAGAAAGAAAAAAAAAAAGGAAATTTCAAGAGCCTATGCGTTCTCGACAAGTTGTCGGTTCTCGCTCTGATACGATTTTTAGTCGCTGTGTGTTACCAAACAAATTGGACAAATAAATTGCCTTTTTTTTTTTTTTTTTTTTTTTTTTTTTTTGGGTATTATGGTCCGCGAGGTTTCATTGTGATATTGGTATCAGCGTCGGTCTGTTGACTTGCGCGGGCGGATATAACATTTCAGCATCGTGTCTTTAAGAGTGTAGGGGTACACAACGCCACGTGCTGAGCGAGTTCATAGTGGTCGGTCAGGTGGAAATGATGTTGTGATGAGGCTTACACGTTTCGAAGGTAGATCTTTGCAAGGAAGTGATTGACGATAGCGTCGATACGGCGGGATTTAGGGAGTTAAACAGGAGCACGGGGTCGAAGTCAGAGGCGAAGACATCGAAGGCAAACCAGAATGACACCATCGTCTTGGGAGCAAGAGGCTGCTATCTTCGCCTGGGTATCTGATGACAAGGCGACACTGGGAGGATCGCTCCAAAGAAATGCAGGCTATTTGCCACCGTAAGAAAAGCCAGAGATAGAGGTGGTCGAAGAGGGTCCAGCGCACACGATCGATAAGAGATTCAAGCATCATCCTTAATATGAGCGCGTTCAAGTACACAATTTCAAATGAACTCACACGATCAAAGAGCGTGGATTGAAAACAAGATGAATTAAGCAAGTCTAACCTACTTGTGTCCTTTCTCCATCACTCCCGGTGAAAGATCTAGACCTCCGAGGATGTAGGTGCTTCGAATGGGCGCCTGATAACCGAGGCATTGACGGAGTCATGTTCGCTTCGTTGAAAGATAATGCGCGTGCGAACGCAACATGGCGGCCTATTAACTCGAATAACAGATTCAAAGTGGCAAAACAGGCCGAAGTTGGTGCGGACTTCCTAATTAGGCAGTGAGTCAACGTGCGTGTTCTGAGTGGTCCAAGAAGTAGACTAGCGACGATCGTGTGGGCTAGTATAAAGCACGGAGAATATCGTACAAGAACCTTTTGAGGCACATGTCCGACGTGAAAAGGTGGTTCTTTGGTGACGACAAGGGTCAAAAAATAGCGAAGAAGCCCACGACCCGTAGCGGCTTCTCGAAGGCTCGTGTCCGCGAAGGGATTAGCGCCGGAGTGATCCAGTGACACTAAGCTGGAATAAATTCCTCCACCCGGGGCGAGGCGGGGATGATGATATGGCTGGGGTCACATTCAAAAGCTATGCCAATTCTGGTTGAATGGGTGAGAGAGTGCGGAAGATGCGAGAATATTGTATATTGAGGGAGAATTCTGATGGTGACAATTGCGGAGGGAGGCCTGAGGCCTCGTCGACTTTGGCCCATACCCATTAAAGGAGAACGTGGCGCTCGGATGTTGGTCAAGGTCGGTCTTAACTGAGCCAGAGTCGCCATCCAGCAACTTTTAAAGTCAGGCTCTCCGCCGCCTGTCGAAAGGCCTGATGAGCAGGAAACCCGAGGCAATGGAACGTTTCCACGAAGCCAAACCAGGAATGTACTACTTACGTCCAGACAGCGGTGGTTCTATCGAACGTTTGAACCTGCGGGAGGTCGTGTTTTGGCTTGAGCAGTTAGCACACAGAACTTGACGACGAGCTTTTGCGCTAGGTCATCATCCTCAGAGTGCATCAAGAGATGAAATTGCGATTTAGAATGCCACACGAGATCTGATAGGCGAGGGCGGATAGCAAGGTCGTTCTGGACCCGTTTTCACCAGTCATCGAATTTCGAAAAACGGCAATCCAGCGAGGCAGTAAAGCACGTTGTTGCACCATGAAAAGACAGTCGTCAGAGGAACGATCTTACTGCTTATATCTGGGGTGTGCTGCATTCGTTTCTTTGGAAAGAGCTCCCTGCAGGTGGTGGTTGAGCAGCCAGAAAATCTGGCACGTTCGTCTTGATTAGGTGATTCAACTTGTTCCCGGTCAGCTTCCCATTGCTCTTTAAATTGAAGCCTCGACTTTCACGAAAGATCTCCCTGCTCGATCTCCCTCTGGTCCTTGTCTATCAACCAGATATCTCCCCCCCAGCATTCCAGCGTCGTCGACGCATCAACAGAGGCCAGCGCTTTCTTATATCGGGGCCGATTTCATTCCAGACTGGGAGTGACGCCTATTGATCTTTCACCGTTCACCACGACTTCTTGTCCACCTTTAACCTCATCCTCAAAATAACCCAGGAATTCAAGGATCTGAACCATTCAGGGAACCTCTGTTATTTGGTCAGTAAACATTATCCGTCTCTTTGGTTTGGGTTTTAGTCCTCGCATCTTATCAGGCGCCATGTGCTTCCTATTCTTATGCACCGCAGCGGATTGTATGACAGCCGCCTCATATATACTAGAGCCCTACGCGAACACTTTATCCGCTCCCGCTTCCAGCAAGGTCTCGCGCCGAGCGAGCCCAGCAAGGTCGTTGTCGAACGCGGTGACCGAGACCCGCTCCCAGGAGCGTGGAGGATGTGACGACCCCACGCTGGATTCCATACACCAATTCGGGGATCTAGTGGTCAATGGGACCAGGGGTCAACCATCGCTGGCCTCATCTGCTCGTTTGCCGTTGAAGCCACTTGACGGTGTGTCACCTGTTCAACCACCTTCGCCAGACCTCATGACCAACACACTGGGCATAACAAAACCAACGCAGATCACCAGGAACGACGCTTACCCCTCTATGCTCGACTATCAGCTTCCTCCGCTTCCTCCCTCCCCCAGATCGCATCCAACACCCACCCCTGTAGGATCGACTATGCCGACCACTTCTGCATCTTCATCTCGTAACGGACACAGCTCGCAAATGAAGCCGTTGACGGAGTCGGATCGACCACGACCAACGCCCTACCAGTCTCAGCTACCGCGTATCCCGTCGCGTTCACGAGCTTCCCAGTCGACCATCACAAACACACCATCTTCGCCGATATCGAGCTCTTCGGAAGATAGTCTCCCATCGACGCCTGCGCCGACTGTTGGTACAACCTCACGCCGGAAAGTCGCCGCGAGCATGCAGCTCTTTCGTGAGACACAACCATCGGTTACAGAAGCCTCAGGAAGTGGGACTACAGACCGCGTCGTCTTCCCCATGGGCAGTCCATCTCGGGAACGAGGACCATCCTTGTCGTCGTCTACTCCTGTCCGACCGGCTGCCTATAAGTCTTACTCTTCTCACTCCGTTGCTCAGGTGGCAGACACGCCCTCTACGTTGACGCCTCCAGCTGATTTGCCACGGTCAGTGTCCCAGCGGCGCCAGAGCGCCATCGTCTCGACCCCGACGCAGCTGGAGGGCGATTCTGAGGAGGTAGTCATTAGGGATCAGGTGTTCGTGAAGCGGTCGGATTGGCCTGAACGCGAAGCGTCTCGGAAAGGCGGTCGCGATTCGACCTTGCAGACGCCCGGAACAGGTCGCGCAGAGCGGATGATGTTCCTCCAAGGAGACGATACCGGCCACAGAGGCTCTTCCAAGGGCAAAGAAAAGGAGGATACTACGTTGGACATGGATGTAGATCTCAAAAAGTTGGAGAAATTCAGGAGAGACTCGTTGGTCAGCGACCTCATCAACGATATGAACGACTTTCGGAAGGAGATTCAGAGAGGGAGGACAAGGGACAAGGCTATGGATCTGTCTACGCGAGGAAGTGCAGCCGATTCTGAAGATGACAGCGGCACGGATACTGGAGTCAGGACGGGAGGTAGCACCAAGATGGGCGAATCGTCCTCGCCACGCAAATCGATCAAGCCACTTTCCAAATGGAAAGAGGAGGAATCGTCTCGTCCCAGTCGTTACTCCGCCTCCAAGCGCACAAAAACGCTGAAGCCCGTGGTGACGACCAACGACGCCTCCTCTGAATCACCTCCGAACCGGATCGACGACTTCAGCTCTTCGTCTTCGAACGCAGCCCCTTCAACAGCTTCGCACGTCACGACGCCTACTTCTGACTTCAACCAGTCTCCACGCGCCGGCTCGCAGACCCGTGCCTCTCGTACCAAAAAGACTAAGGATCTGCCCTCACCTGACGTGCCAACCCCTCACTCTGTGACTACCATCACTGATCTCTTAAATGCGCCTATCCCATCCCTCCCATATGTGGGCTCACCCTGGTACTCGTCTACATCTACGGAAGACACCTCTGCATCTGAGTCTGATGCCTGGTCGAATGCGTCGACGCGATCCAACCCGCGAAGGGGCGGACACTGGGATTTAGAGGGGCATCGATCGTTTTCACCGTCGCACACGTCTTCCTCCCGCTCCACGTCGCGGGCGTCGCAGTCTTCTTCTTCCGTGATGCCAGCATCACCGCCCAATGGGGACTCTCCGTACATCTCTACTGACGATGGTGTGCATCATCATCATCGCCATCGCCACCATCGCAAACATCGCCATCGACATAGCCATCATGCCCCTGAAGGTGAAGAGCGTGAAGATGAAGAGAAGAGTGCACGGGAGAGTGACGAAGGCGCGGAGGATGATGAGCAGTTGGAGGATTTTCTTCGGCAGTCCTATGACGGCAATGACACCTTACCTCCCGTCCCACTGGAGCCGTTCCGCAACCAGGTCGGAGGACATAGCGCTATATACAAGTTCACCAAGCGCGCCGTGTGCAAGGTATGATCCAAAGTTTCTCACTCTGTTCGTACTGCATTGTTGGATTTTAGACTGACATTGTTGAACATTGTGGCATCGCCAGCCTTTGGTGTCGAGGGAGAACTTGTTTTACGAATCCGTTGAGAGAGAGGCTCCCCCACTTCTTGGATACATCCCTCGCTACCTTGGTGTGATGTTGGTCAACTATCGTCGTGTCCGACGGTCTTCGCGTTCCTCGCAGCTCACTCAGCCTACCCAACCGAGTGGTACGCCAAAAATGATCGAGTCGCGATCGAGATCCCCACAGCCCCGGCAGGTTGGGGAGGACGCTCCTACCACACCAGAATTGACGCCCATCCGACCTGTTCTGCGAAAGTCAGTGACCGATACGACAATCACTCCCAAGGAGAATGAGGCTGAACGCAAGTCCTCCACCCTCACACCACTCCCTGAGCTACATCACCATCAGAACCATGACAGATCTGAAGATGAAGAAGAGATGCCTGAAGTGGCATTGGACGTCAACAAGCACATCATCCCTTCATGGCTCTTGAACGGCCAATCACACCACTCTCATCGCCGACACTCTCAAACGATATCATATGGCCCGTCCCACTCGAGCTCCATTTCGCGCTCGCACTCCAACGTCAACTCGAGGCAGAGTAGCCACCAACGCCCGCCATCCTCGGCTCTGGCGTTGACGCCAGTGCGATCACCTCTCATGTCACCGATCTCTGGCTCTCAAGGGAAGCACCAGCGGGAGCTGGATGGGAGCGAGAGAACAGCGTCCAATCCGGACTTGTCTACTCTCATGCACGTGGAAGAGGAAGGTGGTCTCGATCACGAAGATGCCTGTAGTTCGCTGAGACCAATCATCACCGGGTTTGGGTCACCACCCTTCGGACGGGAGCGTGCCCATCTGAGACCTTCCTCGTCGACACGTTCTTCCTCCTTCACTTCGAGTCCGTTGGCGCAGAATTGGACGATATCTAGTGGCTCCAGTCCCGAGCGTAGGCTGATAACTGCCGACGAGTCCGCGATGGCGGTCACAACCCCGTTCAGCTCGCCGGATGTTGGTGGTCGAGCAGTGGCGCCCGCCTTGAGCACCGATAGTGTGCCCCTACCCGAGACAAAGTCAATGTCACCTGTGGGAACGATCAGATCGTACAGGTCTGAGAGACAACCGAACTTCTCCGTGACGCACGCCCAGTCAACTTGCGGCTCCGTTGGGTCGGCTCGTGGGATCATGGCCCCACCACCTACGGCCAGCCCGGAATGCCGCTCCTTTGGTGGCACAGGCTCGACTACAGTCAACACTCGTCTTCGGGATCATGTCTTTGGCGCGCTGTTCAAACGCTTTCGTCGCCATCGAGCCCACCGAAAGGGTCAAGGCCCCCAGATCAACATCAATCGCGGTCAAAATACCACAGAGGATGAGGGTGAGCAGGCGGATGCGGAAGGGGATCACGCTAGTCAGCTGAACACTCCAACGGAACGACCTGGCGGCTTCGACAGGTTCTTGCGCCATCGTGGTACAATGAAGCGTGACGAAGGAGCAGACATCATGGCAGAGTCGGGCGAGGGCCGCGGTGTACGGCGCGTACGAAGCGAGAACCATCTCGTGTCTCCCAGTCGTCTCCAAGCACTGCAGCTGTCAGGGTGCGATCTCATGATGGGTGCAGCGGATACGGATGTAGACGAAGTTCCGTCTAGGCGACCAAATACTCAGAGGTCACCTAGTGGAAGTCTTACTGGCACTCACCTGCAGCCTGGCTGGCCCGCGGCCACAGAGCATCGCAGCCGCAGTCGGAGTGTAGAGCCTGCTTCTGAGCTCTCTGACCGTCCTTCACCGAAGAGAAGCTTATCCTCACAAGTCGATCACCCACAAACGTCTCTACGAGGGAACGAACTCGCCATCGTGCCGCCAGGTGAAGGCCCGATCAATCGACAGGAGCATTTCATCCTGCTTGAAGACTTGACCGGAAAACTCAGGTCTTCTTGCGTCCTAGATCTCAAGATGGGCACCAGGCAGTACGGTATCGACGCGACAGCCGCGAAGAAGAAGAGTCAACGTAAGAAGTGTGACAAAACCACGAGCCGCACCTTGGGAGTCAGGATCTGTGGCATGCAGGTAAGATTCGTCGACTATGGGTTGTCACGATCTTCGTACCTTTACTCAACCCTCCTTGATCATAGGTTTGGGACAATACTACACAATCCTACGCCACCCAAGATAAGTACACAGGGCGGGACATTCGGACGGAAGAGTTCCCATCAGTCCTATCTTCATTCTTACATGACGGCGAGAACCTTTTGGTCTACCACATCCCAGTGCTACTTCAGAAGCTGTATGGCCTAGCACGACTCATCTACCGACTGAAGGGATATAGGTTCTACGGTTGTAGCTTACTATTCATCTACGATGGAGATCGCGAGGCTCAGGAACATTACAAGGCTGCAACCGACGCGCCCACCTCGAGGACCAAACGGGGCGAGTCCCTGGATCGTCGAGACCGAGCTGTTGCTCCAGGAGTGTCCAAGCCCACCCTGCGCCGTACAGCTAGCGAGGATCTACTTCTCGGTCCCATCGCCAAGCGTTCTCATCGTGGCCGCCGCAAGCGTGGCGAGCTCTTCATCCGGATTGTCGACTTCGCCCATACAACCACCGGACGCGACTACATCCCCTTGTCAGCACGACCAGAGGTAATCGATGGCACGACGGCGCCCAACACGAAAGGCTATCAGGCAGACGTTGATCCCGAGACTGGACTCTTACTTGCTCGATTTCCACCCAAGCGGCCAGAGAAACCAGACCTCGGCTTCTTGTTCGGAATCATGAACCTATGTAAGACACTCGAAACCATCTGGAATGAAGAGCGAGCGAAACGCTTCAGGGCGGCAAGGGAAGGGAAAATTGTAGAGCAGCTGAGCCCGTTGTCGCAGCAGGGGAAGGAGATCTTCAGCGCCATATTTGAACGAGATGATCCCTTTGAGGGGGTCGATCCCGGTATGCTTTCCACGTAGGCATTGTGTGATGAGGCCCAATCTTATGCACAGCAGTGAGTAGGTCGTCCATGCTTCTATTCGTTTACTCTTTGTATTTCTGCCGCTGTCTTGGGCCGCCACTGTATCCATAGTCATATGCCAGTATGTTTTGCTCGCGTTGCACACTTCGGAACCACATTCAATATTTCTCGCAGCTCGAGTATTACGAATATGTGCGGACCAACTCGAACACCTGTCGATATCCCCAGGGCCATTTAGCCCTCCTTGATATAGGTACAACCATATGGTTGAAAATCCTGAATCAGTGGTGCGAGTGGGTCATGAGAAAAGCTCTGTATGCTCAAGCGTGTCACTCGGCGTCCTCAGACGTATGTTGAGGATTGAATGGATGATCCATTCGCGGCTTGAACATCATAAACACGCAAAAAGTAGCAACTGGTGGTTTCGATCCACCGACCTCTGGGTTATGGGCCCAGCACGCTTCCGCTGCGTCAAGTTGCTTGGACAAAATCTATGCTTCTTCTATATTATCTATAGCGTGGAATTAATGCGACGCTAATTATCGCCATAAGAATTATTGAGAGACGGGGTGGTCAAGACAGACAGCCGAGTCACCATCGCGACGATGGTGCGAGGATCACTACAGATCATGCCCACTTCCTAGGTATCTGAACCTGAAAATCACCACATTCTCTGCTACTTGGCGCAAGGAGAACGCTTTGCTTTCAAACTGTAGCAGAGAGGACGGGCAGGGCATTCAAGAGAATGAGAATGAGAATGAGAATGAGTACAAAGTCGGCATTCCATCCTGAGGACAATTTTGTTTTGGGAATTAATTGCTTCCAAGCTCCCATGATGAGTTTGATAAGACCAGCTCAATATCCCGGATTGTGTTGTACGACTCAGGGTTGCGATGACGTTTGTTCTCGTCCACTATCGAATACATTGACTATCACTATACACATCAGTCAGCCTACCAGCACAAGTACAGCCTTCAATTACTGGAGAACAGACGCTTGGTATAACTGCGAGTAACACCAGTGAGTCAAGGTGCACTCTGACAGACAAGGAAGTAAAGCTTACGAGTTCAGACCATGCACACCACCTTCGACCTGCGCACTCGCCGTCCGCATCTCGAACCGTACCTCACCTGCGCGGACGCCATCGTGAAGATCCTTGATGCTCTTAACGCCGATGTCCTGCAAGCTATGCTGGACCCCAACGTGTAGATACGGTAAGAAGTGAACGATCGAACCACGGTCCGTCACGTCGCCTGACACGCCTTGTGCAACCTTGACAGCGCTGGCCTCCGAGAAGTAGCGTGATGTCGCAGCATTTTCGACTACGTTGGTGGGTTTGGAGCCAGTTGGGTGGAGAGCGTTCTTCGAGCCGCCCTTAGACGTCGTCGGCTTGATCTTGCCTTGCTCCATCGCTTCCTATGGACGAAGAATTGCGATAGATCAGCGGGCTTCCTTGGATGAAGTGACCAGGAACGCTACTGACCAAGCTACCCATTCCGCGGTACGTTTTGACGCGCTTCCCATCGTGCCAGAAATACTCGCCGGGCGCTTCCGTAGTACCAGCAAGCAAACCTCCCATCATGACTGAGCCAGCACCCAGCGCCAATGCCTTGACGATGTGACCAACATTGCCGATACCGCCATCCGCCATGACCGGAACGCCAAACTTGTTAGCGAACTCAGCCACAGAATGCACGGCGGTTGCTTGTGGTCTGCCAACGGCCATAACTTCTTGCGTGATGCAGATGCTACCGGAGCCCATGCCAACTCGTAACCCGTCAGCACCGGCAGCGATTAAGGAGGCTGCCTGTTCCCTTGTGACCACATTGCCTGCAATGACCTCGAGATTTGGGAACGTCTTCTTGATCCACTGGATCATTTCGATCTGATAGGACGAGTTGCCCTGGCTCGAGTCGACGTTGACAATGTCGAGACCAGCTTCGACGAGGAGCGCCAGACGTTCTCGGTCAGCTGGGCGAGTGCCGATGGCTGCAGCGGCATATAGTTGTTTCGATTCGGGTGATTTGGACGCGAAGGGGAAGTTTTGGTTCTTAAGCAGATCGGATCGGGCAAGGAGGGAGACAAGGCAGCCATTAGGGTCAACAATGAGAAGCTTTCCCTTCTTGGAGGTTCGGAGGAGCTCGTTTGCCTCTAGAAGGGTTGTGCCGGAGGGTGCGGTGACGAGGTTATCCTTGGTCATGGCTTCAGACACAGAGTCCTCGGGATCACGGAATTGGACATCCCGCGACGTGACAATGCCAACCAGTTTTCCTCCTAATTTCCCAGTATCTGATTGTGTGATCCGTGGTCAGTAACGCGTCGTTGAGAGTATGAAACACGATGTTGAAATGAAGGAGGGATCAGAGCAAGTGGAGAGTAATGTTTTGATCCGCACGCCACGCTGTCCAATGGACTACGTTGCTCAGAAGAACGAAGGTTATAACATTGCATCATTTTGCCTTGGGACGGGTGGCCATCCGGAGAGCAGGAGGTGGAAAGTAAGTTGAGGCGAGGCAGGGCAGACTCACCAGTAATTGGGATGCCGCAAAAGCCAAGCCGCACTTTCGTGTCCAGCACATCCCGCACTTTGTGGTCCGGCGAGAAGACAACTGGGTCGGTGATGAAGCCGTTCTCATGGCGTTTCACAGCGCGAACCATCGCGGCTTGATCGACAGCGGGTTGGTTGTGATGAATGACACCAATGCCACCCAGGAGCTGGATTCGACGAGAAGCAGCAACACGAGAGATGAAAGATCAGCTCAGTTGTTCTGAACGCGTTTGAAGGAGGAAGCACTAAGTTGGTCGGGCTAAACGAGTGCATTGGAAAGTGTGATGGGCGATGCGATCCAACTCACAGCCATATGAATCGCCATATCCTTCTCCGTCACTGTGTCCATAGCAGAGCTCACGAAGGGAGTCTTGAGCGTCACATTGCGCGTGATGCGGGTCTCGGTCTGGACGACGCTGGCCGGGAAGTCGATCTTGCCAGGCAGAAGGAGGAAGTCGTTGTAAGTTAGACCGCCGTGGGTCTTGGAGTTGAGAAGCTCCGAGACGGAGAGTCCGTCCCTACTCTCATAAGTGGCGAGGTGCTCGAGAGCGGTGGATGGGTCGAGGTACTTGGATGAAGATGAGGTTCCGTTGGTAATAGCCATTTAGCAAAGCAAAGGGGAAAATTGTCTGTGCGATCGCACGGGCCAACGGCTTTATAAGGAAAAGCCCCTATCTCGTAAAAACCGCCTCATGGGATTGATCATTACACTTGCTAAGCGAGGCGAGGGTGGAGAGCGTGACTGATGTATTTAATGCATAAGGAAGAAGATGAGCAAAAAAAAGAACAATCGCGCAATATGGTCGATCAGATGGAAGATGCGGGCAACGCATGAATACGTCACCAGCCTCGGAACTCGGACTCATCGCCACCACCTACGTCTTAGACATGACCACCGTCGTGTCTAAAGGCGTGGATGTCTCGATGATCCCGTTCTGAGGAGGCATTTTCCTGTATTTCTTGAGGGTGTCCACGACGTATGGGATGACAAGGGTGTCGGTCGACCAGCCCCATAGGACATCTAATGAGAGGAGAGTCGTTTCAGTATGAGCTTCTCACCTAAGGTCGCGATAGGGTACTCGCCCAAATGCTCATGACCGGGTACCTGAATAGGCGCATCGAACCGTCAGATTTTACCAATTCGACGCTCGAAGCAGAGACTTACCGCTCGAGCGGTGGTGTGCGCCGGTAGCTCTTTCAACATACTGTCAATGTCCACCAGATGATCGACGTCTCCGTATAAAAGGAAGATCGGAGTGGTGATATTGCGTGTAGGGAACCTTGCGGGGCGGTACGAGCGGTCTTGATAGAGAGACGTTACCTTCTGGACGTCATCGTCATACCTGCAAAATATGGGGTAGGTTCATTCTAATATGAGGCAAGAGCGGACCGACAAAAAGTTCACTAACATCAAAAACTTCGAATTCCTCATGATCTGGAACCAGTGCACAACCGCCTTGGTGGACGTATACGAGTACAGGTGAGCATAGCCGGCGAGTTTCTGAGACTACGAAGGCCCAGAAGTCAGATCAGTCCAACCTTACGCGCGTGTGCAGAGATAGATCCACAAACGTGAGTGATGTTCTTTCCCTGCCAATCGAACAAGTAGCTCAAGCATACGTCAATGATCTTGACGAAAATCTCGGGATCTAAAATATGTCAATTACAAGCATGTCGTCCATAACATCGTGTACTGGAAGAATATGCTTACAAAGAATGGACTGCCAGAAGATGGTGGAAGGCAAGATCGCCTTACGTCCAAAGAAGAGGAACAAAAGGGTCGGCGAAGCCTTCATAAGAGCGTCAACCATACGCGCCGAGAGGCCTACAGTTTAATCAAAGGTCAGTATGGTAACGACTCGACAATTTGGTATCGTTGTCGTTCTTACCACGAGGGCTCATCGCAGGCGCCAAGCCAATGAAGACGTTTACTCTTTCATTGAGCCTGGGATTGATCGACAGAGCTGCAAAAGCCTGAGCCGTGCCTTGGGAAAACCCGATATAACTTAGTGTTCCCGCCTTGGTCGCCTCTAGAATATAAGTGATAGAGTTGGGGATATCATGCTAGCCAAAATTGCTTGTCAGAGAGCTCGGATGGAGAAGAGAGCGCGGAATACCGGGATGTACCATGCAAAAGTCATCGATAGAAAAGTTCCAAAAGCGACTGTAAGTCCACATAGTTGAGAATGAGCAGCAGATCAGTGACATGTGTGACTTTATCTCCTTACGATTCGTTCGCCGTTGTATGGATCGCCTTCTTCGAATATTTATTTCCTCGGTTGTTTCCAAACTAGAGACACGATGCTCGTATCAGATCTGATTGAAACAGTACACGTTGAGATTGCAGGACCCACCCAGACATCATAGCCTTGCTCAACAAGCACGAACGGAATACACCGTTCTTCATCTGTGAGGCACACCCAGACGTCGCTGCACATAAGGAGGCCTATCGATGATGACGTAATAAGTAAGCCTAAATCCGTTTATTGCAAAAAGTGGTCTGACCATGGTGCATGTAGACCACAGGCTTCCCAGTAGATTCTCCGGGAGCAGCTCGGGGCTCCCCCTTCTTTGAGGATATGCGTTGGAGGCAAAGGAGGTACCCGTCCTGAGCAAGGCTAATCAGCCCATCAAACCCATCCAATTGAGATCCACCACTCACCGTCGTCTGGACATAATGATCCTCAACCTCGTAGCCCCAAATCTCGCAGAGTTCATGAAAATCGTTGGCCTTCTCGATCCTGCTGATGCGAGCCGCCTCAGCGTCGACCTTGCTATTCCCAAAGTTTTGGTGATAGATCCGAACAGACTTGTCGTGGAAGAACTTGATCACGGCTGTTCAACCAAGAATATATAGCTCAATCTCGTAAGGTGGGGTGGCGGGAACGAGCGGCTCACCGTCAGGGAGAGCTAGGGTGATGAGCCGGATAGGGATCTCGAATGCGATGAGCAATGCCCCAACCAATAAGGCAATATACTCTCGGCTATATAGTGATCGTCAGTGAGGCCCAGCACCTGCTTCGAGGTATGGTGAGACACAAACAGGTAGAGCCTCCCGACAAATGGAATCCGGGCCATTTAGGAGATGAAGCGTAAAGTAAATGCTGTATGTTTGACGTGGGATAGGGGCCCCAACAAGTCTAATGTCAGTCCCAACATACGTACCTCCGAGTTTTAAAGTAATATTGACACTGACATTGTGATCTTAGGGGACTTTCCGGTCCAAGTTGATAGCGATAAAGACGGCAGTCAGGGAGTTATAAATGATGGAGCAAAAAAAAACCCGATTGCACGTGAAAGTAGATTCAAACCAAACGTTCCTATACATTCAGCCATATAGACCCTACCTGTCCAACTAGCCCAACATTATAAACAACGTCTCCACGCATTTTATCCGCTTGGTGACTGGGTAGGCTTAGAATATGGCTCAACGTGACCCAAATGTACCGATCACGAATTTAGCTGAGCTGGTGACGAAGCCAGCAATTTTATAATCAAGACCGCAGACAACCGCTTCTAAACGAATAAAAGTACGCCATGTATAAAGCATCTGGGAACATAGTTGTAGATACCATCGGAGGGAAGGAGGGAACGTTTAGATGGCGTTCTGTACGATGAAGTTCTTCCCTTCCCGAACACCTCGAGTTTTCATGTTATTTGCTCCATAGATCCCAGGATATGTTGGATGCAGGATCTCCATCTTGACCGGGCGACGCGTCAACCTCATAAACGCGTGTCTCTCTCTCATTTACAATGTCCCGCACAAGCTACGATCGGTGCGCAGGATGTCATCCATCCTCTCATAATGTTTGATTGATGAGTTATGCTGCAGGTATCTCACTGTCTTCTCGCCCGAAGGCCGTCTCTACCAAGTAGGCGAGTAAATCAACCTCCTCATCTACATTGTATTCCAATTCTAACCTTAGCGGTCATTTACAGAGTACGCATTTAAGGCTATTTCTGGATCTGGTCATACTGCTATCTCTGTCCGAGGCAAGGACACCGCGATCGTGATCACTCAGAAGAAAGTGCCAGTAAGTCCCGGTCATCTCAGCGTATTCCTCCTCATACTAAACTCTCCAACTCTAAACCCAGGACAAGCTACTGGATGCCTCCACTATCACGCATCTCTTCAGCATCACACCATCAATTGGCTGTGTCATGACTGGGTTATTAGGTGTGGAAGCAGGCTTCAGATTTGCACCTTAAACTGGGTCTAACTGCTCACATTTCAACGTCAACATCATTCCAGCGGACGCCAGAGCACAAGTGGCACGAGCTAGAGCAGAAGCAGCAGAGTTCCGATACAAGTACGGCTATGAGATAACCCCAGACGCACTAGCACGGCGTCTCGCCAACATCAACCAGGTCTATACGCAGCGCGCTGCCATGCGACCGCTAGGAATCTGTGAGATATAGACAGATGACTTCTGCTGTTCTCGTGAATTTAACAACGCTCTTGATAGCTATGATCCTCATCGGTCTCGACGCTGAGACTGGCCCTCAAGTCTTCAAGCTCGACCCAGCTGGGTACTTCGTTGGCTTCCACGCGACCGCCGCCGGGCAAAAGCAGCAAGAAGCGATGAACTTCTTGGAAAAGAAGTGGAAGAAATTTGAGGGTGGTGCGGAGGACGCTGCCAAAGCGGGCAAACGACTGGGAAGAAGCGAGGTCATTGAGGTACGCTGACATTGCTTAAACACCCAGCCTTATGCCTCTCACTGACATGTATGTCGCCAACATTTTAGATTGGAATTGAAGCTATTTCAACCGTGCTCCAAACGGACTTCAAGTCTGGGGAGGTCGAAATCGGGATTGTCTCAGAGAGCCCTGATGAGCCAGAGAAGACCAGAGGGAAGTGGAGGGTGTTCTCCGAGAGCGAGGTCGAGCAGCATCTCCTGGCGTACGGCGAAAAGGATTAAGGGAGAAGTCTAGTTTCAATGAAGTGTTCCTTGTGTTCAGTCATGAGCAAGCCGTCCAAGCAGATTTCGTGAAAGCCTCTAATCATCGTGGCCAGAGTGTATTGTTTTAGCTGTCCGGTAGGGATAATGTAAGGGGATAGGGGATTTGCAGCAAATATTATCGTCTAAGTGCCGAAGCGCCGCCGCTCTACAGCACAACGGCGAGCCAAGGTCAACACCAGCCCCGAATGCAATCCATGTCGCCAGCTCACTCACCATTACGACTTCCATATCCGCGTCATCCAGATCAGGCATCTTCAAGTTCGGTATCTCCCAGAAGTTGGTGAAGACTTTCGCGTCTGAGTTTCCTGTCTTGTCCGCAGGCTTTCCGTTGGACGACGATGATGAGGCCGAACCCTCTAGCCCCCAAGATGCGTTCAGCTTCTTCAAGAACGCCTGGAAGCCATCGCCTTGATATTCTGGGGGTGCCGAGACGTGTGGGTGCGGTGTGTGAGATTCTGGAGTATGGAACGGTTATGAATGAAACCTCAATGTCATCTCGAGTCCAGGTCTGTAATCCTAAGTACGTTACCTGAGTTCTCAAAATGACGAGGACCTAGGAAGTGTATGGAAGGCGTCCGTCCTGGCCCCTTCACAGCTGCGAGTAGGGTGCGTGTAGGCTTCATGGAGATTGGAGGTGGGAGGAGAATGGTAGATGCTCACGATCGGCTGTGTTCGGCAGAAGCGCGTTGCACGAAAGGAAATAGCAGGAAATAGCAGGTAACCAAAATTATTGATAAACTAATGTAGGGATAGGCAGGGGTATCTATATCTATAAGGTCAAGACCAAGAGCTCGCAAGAGTGCCTGCACCGTGGCTTCTTCAGTCACAACCAGGACTTTTTACATGCCTTCGCCGCCCTCTAGCCGTTCACGGCAACTCCTCTAGCTTCCCCTCCTGTTGCGCCTTCCTCATCGGATTTACCGCCATACCCATCTTCTCGAGCCTGTCGAACAGCACGAACAGCTTCTCAGCCTCCCGCTCCTTCTCCTCATCGGTCATGCCCGCTAATGGGTCGGGACCCTCTGGCTTGTACTTGGATCCCGTGATTGGGTTGATGTCCGGGTCGTCTGGGATGTAGTCTCCCGCCGCCCCTCCCGAATCTTTCGGTGGTGGAGGCGGAGCCATGATGCCCTTGTTGAATAAGAAGCCAGCGATGTTGCCGTAGCCCAACTGCGCCCCCATCATATTGGCTACAAACACGTCAGGGGATAGAAATCAACTCTAATGATCATTTCTTGTATGGATTAGAAGTGCCTACCATCCGAATTGCATAAAGCGAACAGCATCTCGCCAATGCTGTCCTTCAACTTTGGAAAATACACTGACGCCATCATTCGCAAGCACCTGCCCAAAATGTCTGCACGCTTCTCAAGCGGCTGAGAGCGATCCCTAAAACAGATGTAGGAGGTGAGTTGGGATTGTGAGCTCAATGACTGGCCAAGTTCAACATACAAATCTACGGGCAAAAGCCACTGCTTCACCTGCCCTCGCGCACCCTCGTTATCGCGAACCATATTCGCGAGGAGGAGAGCCAAAGGTGGTCCCACATCGTCCAGGGCCACATCCTCCCTCTTACACTTAGCTCGAACTTCCAGATCGTCTGGATCGCCGGGTGTGAAGTACGCCAAGGTTGCATCTAACAGATCGTACGCACGACGCAGTGCTTCTGTCGCTGGTCCCGCAACTGGTGTCGACGCTCCAGATCTTGGTGGGGAGGATCGGGAGGATAAGGACCGACGGACTTTCTGCAGTGTTTGGGACCCTTGGGACATTTGGAGCTCATCGGGGAACCAAACTTTGGCGTTTGGCACGATCGGGATGTTGAGAAGTGCGTGGATGACGTGTGTGAGGGGCGGTGCGAGGGGTGAACCTGTTGTCTGAGGCAAGCTGTTGAACAGATGGAGTAGAGTGGGGAGAAGCCTATCAAATGGTCGACGGCAGCAGGTTAGATGCTTGGTTTGAAATATATATGGAAGTAATCACGCATACACAGCAAACCTCTCGTCCCACAACTCTCCCATGACGGGTTTCGGCTCCGTGTCATTGGGTTTAGACGGCCCCGAGTCTGTCCCAGAAGCGGCATGCTTCATCCGCGGATACTGCAAAAGCAGATTGAACGTGTACTTCAATGCATCAACCATAGCCTCCTTGCTCATCGGACGGCTGTGCTGAAGATCCACCAGTAACGCATCCAGTTTCTATGATGCGTGTGAAGGAATTAGCCCCTCGGCGATTATATGAACACACAGCATAACTTACATTCGCTAGGACCGTTACAGCCCCAAGAGACTCAACGGCGCGAACAATGAACGAAGATTGAAACACAGTGGATAAAAAGAGTACCCGCGCGGCCAAGAACAGGTAGTCCGGACTGCATTCGCGCTGGATGGGCGTCAGCTAAGGAACAAAGGGACGGAAAGCGAAGGAAAGAAGCCCACCTCAAGAATTCGACAACAACCCTCAGCTCCTCCAATTGAAACCCAGTTGCTACGCCCAGCTTCCACGAGAAGAAGCGCGTTTGCGATACAGCGAAGCGCTTCTTTGGGGACTTCTCCGCTCGGTAATGCCAGCGTTTGCAATGTTTGGAGGTGCTACGGCGGTGTGGCGGCATCAGTACATTGCAAGCCAAGTTCTGTATATACAGTAACTCACCTCCTTTTGGCTGATGATCTCTGACGCGAGGGAGTTGCGCCCAAGTGTCTTTAGGGCGACCAGCATTGAAAGGATCACTGATAGAGACCTTGAAATTAGGTCTGAAGCATATCTCTAAGCATCCCAGACTGACAGACATACCATTTGGATCGAATTTAGAGGTATCTTTCAGGTCTTCCAGAAGAAGATTGACCAGTTCTATCCGTCCGTGGACGTCGATTGCCGTCGGCGGAGCTGTAAAGGGATGTAATGGTGCCCGAGCCCCTCGCGTTAGCACTAATGATATCGGACTCTTTGAGCGTATACGCTTACCGATAGCAATCGCATTTAATAGACTGATCCTTGCTGCCGGGGTAGTTAGCGTCTTGTATCGCTCGAGGAATTGAGACATGGGCTGGTCAAGAAGGAAATAAGGAACGATTATCATGCCGGCCGTGACCCGATTTACGGGGACCAGGCCGAGGGTCCGCTTCAGGCCAAAACGCTTTGCACACGAGTACCAGTGGACTCAAGACGACATTCTGATAATATTAGTAGGGAAGTGCTTGGAGACTAGCGAAATAAAGGATTTGGTAAGGCGTCATCGCGCCTACCCAATTCGCCACGAGGGGCATCAAGTTGATCTGCAAGGTCTGGAAAGTTCTCCACCAATGCCTCACGCAGTATAGAGCGATACGACTGAGAAGAATCGGAATCATTGGTCCACGCTTCGTTTCTTCAGCTCCAGTATTGTCTTACCTGGATTGCAAGTATCTGTCCATAGCTGTATTGATTTTGCACCGCGGCATTCTCTATCCGCTCCTTCGCGATGCGATTCGGATTAGTATTTTCGTCCATCCCTCTTAAAACAAGCGTGAAGGTCAGCCTGAAACATGCAGTCTGACAGGCAGCAACTTACTTGATGATGTCGATCGGGATATTCTGTGTCAAACGGTCCTTCTGTACATCGAGCTCCATCAAGTGCTCAATCACCTCCTGACTAGACCAATGTCAGCGCAGTACAGCCCAAGTAGAGCTTCTCATAGACCGACACTTTTCCGGCAGCACGCCCTTGAGCATGATCGTTCTGGCCCTGCGGTTGAACATCCGCTGCGATGGCACTCAAGTTTCGTAGCGTATATTCTAACGTGAGCAGCTTCAGCTGGACATCCCGTAGATTCTCTTTCACTGTAGGGGAGGGAGGACCCCCGTCGTCAGAGTCATGAGAGGCACCATTGACCTGTACAGGTTGAGGCGGCGGTGGCGGTGGCATAGCCATAGTGTTGTTCAGAAGCGTTGGATGGGGTAGAAGTTCAATTTGTATGATGCTTCCCACCTCCCACACAGCATGGGCTTTCCATGCCTCCTCCTCATTTTCCGCACCCGTTGCGAAGCTATACACATGTAAAAACTTTTGACAGCCAACCCTTCCTTCGGGTGCCATCAGTCATCCCACGTTTCACACTTACGATGAACATCGAAGGCTAGGCAATCCCTCCCCACCCGGTGGAAGATCACTTGCGGAGAGCAAAGCTTCGCAATGATATCAGACCTAGTTTCTAAGTAAACCACATCCTGTGACGAGTCACGACATTATGTGTATTTGCTGCGCTAATCGGATGTACACTTTTACCTTCGAGTTGGTTCCTCGCTCATTCACCCTGGTACCAGTGCGGCCTCAGGCATACACATTCAAGGCCAATTGATCGTATTTTTGCGTGCCGAACTTCAGGACCCACTATGAAGTGTTCCACTCGATAACCAACTCATATTAGTCGGGAACCTAACCCGCCGTCGTGCTCGGATCGGGGAGACTGGATGCAGTCGTTACTTATTATCGGAAAGTGCAAAAGAGATAGTCCTCTGTATGGCCTTAGAGCGTTCAATCTTGCGATTCGTCGAGGACTTAATCACGACAAATCGTCCGAGGCACATCAGGAGTTAGATGCAACAGTATCCGCAAAAGTGACAGAAGGACTTAAAATGGCCATTGAGCTAACATAACCCAAGAAAGAACATCGAAAATCGACAGATAACGAGCTTGTGCAAAGCATCAAGTGAAATTGTAAAATACAATTGTTACTGTACCTCTCACTTGATCTGTCAAGTATTCGGATTGCCCAGCTCGATGTTCTATGTACCATGAAATTCATATATTCACCTCCAACTGCGTGTGAGAAGTACTGTGCCGTCTATGCCTCGACAAATGCTCGGTATATGGTCAAACCAGCGTGCCCCGCTGAGAACTCCACCTGCACCCCGGCACCGATAAAGAACACAAAACCCGCCTTCTGCAATCGGAGCTCGCTCTCCTTCCCGTCGCTTTCCTTCCATCTCAGCGTCCCATCACCCTTTGTGGCAATGAAGATACTTGGCCCATCGATTGGTTCGTGTACTTCCGTCGTCTCTGCGCCCAAGTCGGTCAGCACAACTGAGAACTCGTCGATTGGAGGATCGTAGAGTGTGGTGTGAGACGTGGACCGGAATTTCGTCGGCGGCATGATCTGGGAGTCGGCGGGGCCCCATTTATATGTGAGCATGGAGACGAGTGTTGGGACGTCGCGAAGTTTAGGAGTCAGTCCCGCTCTGACGACATTGTCTGAGAAGGTAGAATTTAGTCAGTGGCGGTTTTAATTCAGCGGGTGGACACTAACCTGATGTAGCCATGCACTCGATAATGTCTATGAAAGACAAACCGATTAGTTGTTTCACCAACAAAACGCAAACAGAGTCACACACCTCCGTATATGTAGGCATGTGGATCATTGGCAGCTAGGAACATGGCCTGCCCAGCCTCCAGTTTGACCACGTTCAAGAGAAAGACGCAGAAGATGCCGACATCTGCAGGATATTGTCTGTTCAGCTCAAGTACCACGTCCTTCACGTCCTTTTCGACCAGTCTTTCCTTTCCAGCCTCATATCGCTTGATGAGCTTCTCCAGCTCCATCCTCACAAGGTCGTCCGACGCGCCCATGACGCGGGCAAAGACGTCCTTGAGACAAACTCTGATGGATTCTTGGGTCGATTCTTCTTTGGAGACGACGTGCCGGAATGCCTCCGAGGTTTCCTTCCCCACAACTGTATCGAATTCCTCGACCATGGAAAGGTACTGGGCGATTGTTTCGACGGGGAGGAAACCGCAGAATCCAGAGAACTCTGTAATCGCTACAGCCATCTCAGGCTGGCATCAAGGGCGGCAGTCAGATCGAGCAGGCAGTGTCTCGCTAGTAAAAGCGGAGATGACCCGAGAGCTAACCTTGTGGTTGTCGTCTGTAGATGACCAGGGAGTCAGCTTGAGTAAATCCGTCAGGGAGTCATTTTCACCTTTGTAGACATCAGGTCTCTCAGCATGTAATCTCCTGGCCAGCTCTTTATCAGGATGAGCCTGTATACTCAAGGCCTTCCCGATCGCTAACACCTTGAACAAGAACGGAAGATCATCCCCAAACTTCTGCCGAACTTTGTCTCCAAGCAGCTCTGGACGACTCTTGAGATGGTTCTTAAGCGTCTCTCCACTAGACAGCAACTTGGACGCCATGGACGGGTGCGTACCCATCCATAGTTCCGCGTACGGTTTCGACTCGTCGAGCTGGAAACCAGGAGAGCATTGGGCGTACTGTCCAACAGGTGATATGGAGCCGATTTTGCCCCAGTCGTATGATTGAGCTCCTGCGATGAGTTGGAAGACTGACATGGCGAACTGTTCAAAGATGGCAAGGTAAAGAGGACAAGCAAGTTCAGGGTGAGATCGGAAACAGATCTTGACACGTGCGATGTCGCGATCGGAAGCACAACCACATTTCACTCATCCTTTCCAACTCTATTAGATCACAGGGAAATCAAGCTAGCTAATTCATGAGGGTATCTCGTCCGAGTCTTCTCAATATCCTCTGTGAGCATCAGCTTTCTGGTTAGTAAGCATAGAGGCATCATGTTTCATGAACAACTTGCCTACAAACGACGAGAAACACCATTCAAGCGCATCGGCAGCTATCGACAGGAAAATGAATCAGTCTCCGGCGTGTATGAGCGGATTTTTCCATACCATAATAGAAGTCGCAATGCTCAGCCTGCTCCTGCTTGACCGTTCTGATGACGGTCACGTCAGGCTCCGTCTTTAATCGCTCAACCAGAGCGTCCGTATCAATAAGAGTATCCTTTCCACCCCAGTATATGGCTAATGGGGGGCAGCCAGAGTCGAACCACCTGGGAAGTGTCGTGTCTAGCGAACAGCCACGAGCAGCCCATCCGCCTAGAGAGTTTGGTCAGCTAAACCTTCGCTCCTACAAGTAAGTCTGATACTAACCTTTTCCACACCACCAGAACAAGCTCGAGGAGCTTTGGTGGCGTTTAAAGCATTAGCTTTGTGCGTGTAGAAAATGGATGGCCTTACCTGACTGGAGTCGGTGTGAATCGAAACTGCTTCGTCTTCCGTCGCAAAAGCCAGTTTGCATCTGTCCAACCAAATAGATATGCGAACATTGCATACCCAATAGTAGCAAAGAACACAGGGAATGGTACGTAATCGTAGGACCATTGCATCAGCGGTATAAAGTCCATAACTCCTAGTAATCAGCAGACAGTAAGAGGTCTTTGCAGGCCAAGGCTGAACGAACGCTGCTCACCAAATAACCGAACCCATGAGTCCCAGTCACACTTTACAAGTATTGTGAAGAGCCAAGAATTTACGTGAGGCCCTGCGTATACGGCAGGGGACATGGCTATGAAACCTGACAGCTTTTCGCCAATATCAGGTCGCATACCCTGGGCAAGTGCGATGAACGCCGCGCCTGCCCCTTGGGAATGAGCGAGCAGCGTTATCTACGGAAATTGACACGTAAGCAAGTTCGTTATCTCGACAATGGGAGGCGACGCTACTTTAGAATATCCAGTAGTCATGGAGACGTGGTCAATCATAGCAGGCAGGTCGTGTGTCGCGAGCTCCTCTAACGTCCAGTCTGCTTAGAACCTGTTAGTAAAGTACAGTTCAGGATGTATTCGAAACACAGGTGTGTAACGCACCCCAGAACTCTGGGTCATTTCTGGAGAACTGGCGGTGTCCCATATTGAAGACCCCCCTGTTGTTTCCCATGTAAACCTGGTACCTAAGAAAACTCAGTGGACCAGCCTAAGAGAAATAATTTTATTCGCTCCTAACCCTTGGTTGGACAGCCAAAATGCAAGCGAGCGCTCCTCGGATGTAACAAAACAACCACTGCACTGGAACAACCCTGTGGTTTCATGTTAAGGCTTTATGCACGGGTTCTGTCTCGAAAGGGAGGTATTCACCTGGAACCAGGAGGACAGGGGCTAGCCCTCTGCCATCTGGAAGCCTTTCCTGTCTTGGGTTCTCAATCTTGTGGATGCGAAGGAGGAACCCGTCGTCGGTCTCTGCCACCTCGTCTATAATATCAAGCCCAACCTCCCGAGCATAGTATCCTAAATCTTTCGTGTATCTCTCCTTTGTCTTCCGAGGCACATCCCATTCATAGGCCGGTCGCTTCTTAGGATTAATCCACCCCCTGATGGACAGTCGTAGCTCTCTCACGAAGGCCCAAGAGACGACGACGCAGAGACACGCGCTAGACACTAACGCAGCGAATGCTTGTGTAGCTGAAAATTTTGCCCGAGACCAAAAGGTCCAGGGACATGATATCCAGCGCCTGTGGAGCGGTGGCGGGAATGCACGTCGAGTCCTATCCACGATACTGGCATTTCCAACCATGACGAGCGGGGCGTTGGTGGGGGGCGCCATCCGGGTCCGGGTAGAAATAGCCAACCTGGTGGTTGACCGATTGGTCGTGGATTCGTACTCTCCAAGAAGGCTTGGGATGATTTATGGGATTTGATGGGGCGGTGAGAGATCGCGGTGAGCACCTAGGTCTAACAGGGTCTCCTTCGACTCCGGCGTGCCTGACGGACATTCCCGAGATGCCCAAGCACGCCAGCCACTGGCAAATCATGCCCCAATTCCTCAATGAAAGAGTTGTTTACTGTGTTCACATGGATAGTGTTGTGATTCTTCGAACGAGCATTAGGTTAATGGTCTTATTTCTTGCCACCTCCGTACATACATAACCACCGAGAAGAATACGCCAATACTGCCGAATGCTCCGAAGCCAGAAGGCGGTCAAATTTGGGAAGAGCGCTTGAACTCTCAACACATCAATCGGACCGAAGGTCGACGAAGCCGCTATAACGGCTGATAGGAAGATCTAAAAGTAGCCGTTCCAATAGGAGCTAGTAGGCAGATGATGTTGCTATTGAATCTCCAAATATCTCATCATCGAAAGACTGCGCTACACTTTCAGAACCACAATCGAGTGGCAAGAATCTGATAGTCCATGGCGATAGACACAGCGCTCATTCAGCTGGATTGTGCTCTAGATAGGATATGGGCAAGGAGTTACATGACGAAAGAGGCCTGTCATCTCCTCGCGAAGCCCGAGGACAATCACATTAGGAGGCTCAACGGAAGAGCATGCCGAGCCCAGGTTCCAATACCCATGGATGAGCGTGAGACATAGTCGCAGCACGTAAAGGCGATTCACCTCAAGGCCACCATGCGGCACGCCCTACATACTGTCCGATCGATAGGAATCGCAACTCGATCGTCGCAGATCCCGGATATCAGATGGGGCGGGGCCTCCATTCAACTCATGCCTCGGGACAAGGATTCTTCCTCCAAGGAGAGAATTCAATCGATTGGCGGGATGGGATCTCCTATCACGAGCGCGACTCAATTGGATCTTCCCATAAAATGAAGTCCTGAAGGTTTTATAATCCCAGTGTGAGATTATGGCTACAGCGTCCCACAAGATATATGGAAAGACCCGTCCCTATGGCGTGGCGATCTTCGGTGAAACGAAGCATGCCAGTGAGAATAAGGCCGCCGTCACGTCCTCTCTCCTTAGATATTATTGTGTACATCACCGAGAAGCAAAGCCAGTTAGGGACCCCGAAGAGGGCTAACATTCGCATGGCGGGTGGAATTTCCAGCCGGTGGGACAATCTCTTAACATCCGGTTTGAGAACGACGACATGTTAAACAAGAACAGCTGAAAGTCTTGAGCCAGAAGCTTCGGTGCTAAAGGATGGGCGCCGAAGATGCAATAGAATGAAGGAGGATGTTCCTGTGGTATACCGCAAGTAGAGGGGTTCATCCAGAAACCCTGAACGCCGTGAACGAGAAGTTCATGGTTTCTGGATATTGATATTGATAGACGAGCAGCCTCAGCATTATGGCGCAAAAGATTGAAGGCGGGGACGGATCACGCATGTTCTAACGTCGATTGGAGTCGTGGACGATTTGCGAGGATGCACAGCGGGAGGTTTCCCGTAAGCATTCCTTGTGGTAGGTTGTCCCTGAAGAGCTGGAGGTAAAGAAGGTGCATAACAGGAAGTTGTATGTCCAGAAGTTGCGTCAATGTAATTGACCGCTGGCGCATCTTCCGGTATCCAAGTTCGCAAAGCAGGCTTGTAGCAGGTCAGGTTCTTACCGGCAATCAAGGAGATTCCAGCATACGCGTGAAAAAAGAGGGTTGGGGGGGGGGTCAAGTAAGCATGTGAAGGCATGTTCTATCGCATGGAGATTCGGGGCGCCGATGCTCGCCTCCCAACATTTCGCCTTGATCTCGGACTACAGAGCTAGCCTTCCAAGCCGATAGGGTGATATTTAAGCGAGGTGATGAGTCGAAACGTGTATCTGCAATCACAAGACCGATGAATCAAGATGAGACATTGGCAATGTCGACAACCAGCAGTTAGCATGCCTATTCTCGGAGCCCAATGGGGTGCAGTTCGGCAGAAATTGTGCTAGCACCGGCACGGCCCGGAAGGATCCGTCTGAGGGCTCGTCTCAACAGTTCGCCTAGAGGATAAAGCGCTTCAGGCCGGGAGACAGGCAGTTACATGCATAAGAGGCGATCCATGGTTCAGAGAAGCTGATCCGATTCTACAACCGTACGTCACTTCCATGTCTCAAGCGAGAGATAGAGTTAGGTCTTGATGCTGTTCAAATCCCACTGGCCTCATGGTACGGTACCAAAACGGTAGGGCTCGGAGCCGTGATTCCGTGGGAGAAAAGATGGCAAACATGGAGTCGGTGGCGAAGTGAGTTACGAGCGGTCCGAACTGAGCTGTGTGAGCGAAGTAAGACCGGAGACCGAGTCGGGACGGTCCTCGATAGCCAACCGATGGAATGGGACCAAATCAGAGTTCATGAGAGCCTGGGTTGTCGTGGTTCTTTGTGCCGGCTTGAAAAGCGCGTAGCCTTACAGGCCTACTGCTTATCGATTGACCGGGCCTTGAGAAATTGGGCGGTGGAGTGAGCAGTTGAGCAAAGCACAGCAGGCAGCAAAGACTGCGGCAAAGACTAAGCCAGACGGACTTGTCAGAGGCAATACCCTCGGACGGGAGCCGGGATGATCACCCTGTGGCGCTTGGTAGTCGTGCGAGACTGAGCCAATTCACTTCACCATCTTTGGCAGCCGAGGAGGCTAGAAAGTCGCACAGGTAAAGGTTCGTTGCAATGGAGATGAAAGCCTAGATAGCGCAAGTTAGGCCCGAACGCAAAAAGAAGGATTAATTTATTTGTATTTCCACTTACGGACGCTGGTCCCTTGTGGGGGAGCCCTCTTCGCAGAAGTGAGGAGATCGCCATTCGAAAGTTGGTAATGTTCCCCGGGTCGACGCGTTGAATAACTAGTGGAGCCTATTCATACGACACCCCTGAAGTTACTGTAATCAGCTAGCAAGCGCTATCAAGTGATCAGAGGTTGATGTCGACGCCTCTAGAAGAAGAGCTCAGTTGCAAGCAACGTGTTGGGTACCTGACCAATTGTATTCCGAGGCGCAAATCCTATAGGAATCGGTGCACTACAAGTCTTATCCCTGAAGCAGCTGCTGAGAGTGCAGGAGCTTCAAGGGAAACAGTATGACCGGTTCCATAGCCGGCCAAGTGGTTCGCTATAACCATGTATTTCAGGCTATACACGAAGGTCAATCTGGGCCCCCCGAGCTTGATTCTATTTGAAAAAGAAAAGAAACCTTGCAAGTCTCCCTTTTGGGGTAGCGTTTGTTTGGGAACTTGGAAACTTTGAGGATGTTTTGGTTTGGTGAGTCAGCGTCTACTTCCTTCCCAGTGGCAAGCACGGCCGATATCGGCAACGATTGGAGCTTAGTCCTCCAGATCGACAATTATTACGTCCCACTTTTGGAGAATTACATTGAGAACTGGACCATGGGCCATGATCCGGTGGCGAGTGACAATTAAAGCGAATTAAAACATAGAGGAGTGACGCTGCGTGAATACAAAATATTCTCGAAAGGCACTGGGAGGCGCCCACATCCGTAGGGTATCAGAAGCTCCAACAAAGGATAAGGAAATAGTATGAAAGAATCGGAGAACCAGAACCGCATATGATACAGATCCAAAAGCACAGCATGGATGGAGAAATGACGCATGGGAGTAATGAAGCTTGAGAGATGATAGGTAGTACAACATGGAGGAGTGTGAGGGGAAAGCCTGAAAGCGCACCAGACGTAGCAGCCAAAGACAATGCAGACTTTCAAAAAGCAAGAAGTGACAACATACCGGGTAAAAGAGTTTGAAAAGGAGACCATTAAATCACGAAGATGCCTTCACTGCACCTTTAGCTTCTGTAGCAACACTGCTTCTATCATCCCGACCACTGTACTCGTCCTCTAGCTTGACCCAACTTGGTCTTGGACTCCTCACGGCGAGCAGGGGCGGATGATGCTCATCCTTCGACGACGGACGCGTAGAGGCAGGCGGTGGCTGTGGAGGCCCCGCCGGCGACTTCGAGCTCCTCGTGACGACAATACCACCATTCTTGGTAGCCCCGTCATCGTCATTCTCTTCCTCGCCCATCGCATCCTCCTCTTCCTGCTCCTCCTCGCCATCCCCGTCCTCATCACCTTCACCGTCGCCAAGGTCTTTCTCTTTCACAGTTGTTCCAGCAGGCGAGTCCTCATCTTCCGCATCAGCCATGAGATCTGCAGCAGCTCTCTCCATCATTGTTCCACCTTGCTCGCCAGCACCACCAATGCTACGCCTCCGTGTTTCATTGGAGATCGGCGGAGGAGGCGGACTGGGCGAGAAACTTGGGGCGCGACGCCTTTCCTTCTCCTTTGAGGGCTTGTGTTTGGGTGGTGGTTGACTTACTGGGCTCGAGAAGGATCCACTCCTGCCGTGCCTCACTACACCGCCGCCTGCCTCAGGCTTGATGGCGTGGCTGCTGTTCCACGTCGTCGAGCTCGTTGCTGTGGTGAGAGGCGGTTGGAAATGGAACATGCGCTGCTGTTGCTGGTGGCTCGCAGGTGTAGGAGGTGGTTGCTGCTGCTGATCACGACCTGGTGGGGAGTCTTCTCCAGGATGACGCTGCATGTTGGGAATCGGATGAGACTGGGCAGACGAATTGACATAGTACTTCTCTGGAATACGTTGAGCCCTAGCAATAGACAACTCAGTCGGTTCCCCAACATCAATATTACAAAAAACCTACATCCCAGCTTCAGTCGTGCCTCGTCTTTCAACGCGTTTCATCTTCTTACGACAACTGCAAAGACGGATAAGATGGACAGTCAATAACTCAGCCTGCATACTGTAGTCTTATGCCAACTCACCGATCGCATACCGTCCCAGGTCCCGCCGGCCCCGGACCCCATTTCTCGACACATTTGCCATCGCGATACCTTCCAGGTTGGCCGCAAGCACGACATATCCTCTCCCCCTTCTCATTAAACGTTGGCTTTACAGCAGGTCCAGGTCCTGCGTGTCTGGTTGGCGGCTGTTGCTGAGTTGCGCTCACGGGAGAGTTTCCGGGGAACATGAGCGACGTCACAGATGGTAGACTGGTGGCAGTCGTGGGAGACATGCTGGAAGAGTGTCTCCGCATATGACCTTGTGGGTGTCGGGGGATCGTGGCCGAGTGTGGATGGGCTGAGTTGGGCGGGAAATCAAAGGAAGATTTGTTGGACATGGCAGAAGTCGGAGTCGGAAGGAGGTGCGGCAGGCTGGTTCCTCCTCGTCCACCGCCGCTGGGCTGTTGAACGTACTCTACGCCGCCTCCGCCAACTCCTTCTCCAGACCCTGGTAGAGGCGAAGGTAGACCCGCTGCTGTGGCTCTCCTCCCACCATACGGTACCGGGATACCTTCAGGGGACCTGGGGTACGGGTAGGTCTGCTGAGGACTGTAGACACCCCCGCCTTCCCTACCCGGATGCGGCTGCTGCCCACCGCTTGGCGTTGAATAGTGCCTGAAGACATCTCCTGACCGCTCAGGTTTGGTTTTGACTAGTCCATTCGAGGCGTAGAATTGGTTATTCATGTCGGGGTGAGCAGGGTGTTGGATGGGTGCAAGCTGATCCGCGTGATATTGATGCTGCTGGTGCTGATTCGGATATTGCGATCGTGACGGGCGACGTTGCTGTTGCTGCTGCGCTTGTTCAAGCTCCTGGTCGCGTTGGCGCCATCGCTCTCTCTCGCGATCAGTCATCTCGCGTGTTGGGCTTGTCCCAGGCCTATGAAGGCTCGGGTCAGCTGGGGAGGTAGGGCTGACGCCTCGGTGATAGGCGCGATGGGCGTTTGCATGATGGCTGTGATGAACGTGGTGCGGGTCTTCAGGATCTCGGTCGTCGTCACGTAGCTCATCCTGCTCGTTGAGATCATCGTCTTCTACGTCTATGGCTGTGTTGATAAGGAACTGATGAAAAGTCACCCAGCTTTTATTAGTGCCCTCTAAGGTAAAAATTGCGTTTAGACAGCCCACCTCTTCCACAGAATCTTTATCATCATTGTCCTCCCGGTCAGCGTCCCGCATATCCTGGTCCTCTTCACTACTGCGCCTGCGAACAATAGAGCCCTCCCGCTTGGACGATGAAGGGGGTGCGACGTCTACTCGCAGTAGGCCCCTCTGTTTCGTTTGTCTCTTGCGGTCTTCTTCTTTCTTCTTCATCGCGTCTTCGTCTTCGTCTCGCTGCTGGCCCGGCTGGCTCGGTCGCCTTCCGCCTTCGTATGTGACCGACGACGTCCTCCTTCCGGCAGTATCTAAAACCATCATCGGCGGAGGCGAATCGGTCCTGTGGCCGGGGCTGACGCTCTCAAAGATCTCCTCGCCGCCATGCCGGAGAAACTCTACTCTCGACCCTCCGGCGGAGTATGGAAGCGGCGAAGGGTAAGAGTCCTTGCTGCCTCTCCCATTCGACCGTGCAGAGGTAGTCGTGGCAGCACTTGTCGGCGTGACAACGCTCACCAGTGTCCCATCGGACTCTCTCCGTATAGAGTGGTGCGGTGGATATCTCCGATCCGGGTAGACGGACTGAGGGTGGTCACCGCTAGGACCAATGTGAAGCGGTGGCGGATGTTGTGGTGGATGTGAAGATGAGATAGCTTCGGAAGAGTTGGAGAATCGTGGCGGCGGTGGAGGTGGAGGATTTCCTTCATATTGCGGCGTCCGGGGTTTCCCTGCGCGCGGGTATTGTTGTTGCGATTGTGAAGATGGTGTGGGTGGATATTCTGGACCTCCGGGCTGCGACGACTGCTGTTGCTGCTGTTGTTGTTGTTGTGCGGATGAGAATGTGTATTGCGGTGACATGAATTGCCCTGTTGCCGAGCGTGGCTGCAGAATCAGGGAGACAGCCCGGAAGAACAGACATTGGCGGGAGAATGTCAGTATGAGCACAAAGGACAGAGACGCGTGCGGTAGCAATGTGTATCCGTGTCTACGTGACAACAAAGTGTGGCGGATAAATCAGTGTACGTACCGAATCGCTGAACCTCGCCTTCTCTCGCCTGTTGGAAGTCGGATTAGGATCTGGCCTCAGCCGCTTCATCCTGTGCTTCTCGTTCTCCGAGGAAGCGGAATACGGCTCATTTCCAATCGTCTCGTCCTCGTTTGAGTGGCGTCTCAATGGCGGGGGTAACGGACTTGGCTCCCTCGGCCTCTTACCCACAACGCCACTCGGGATCGGTGGTAAGTTCATCGGCACACCGGCTTGGGAGACTGGTGGCCCGCCAGGAGCACCCGGAGCTATGAGTTGCATCTGTGCTGTAAAGAAGTTGGGCGGCCCTGGATGGACGAATGCGTTATGGCGGGACTGGCGTCGGCTGCCGCCCGATGGACCGCTTCCAAGCGGTGATGGAAGTTGGAAGGACTGTGTTTGTGGCGGAAGGGCACGAGGCGAAAGCACTTGTTGGAGCGGCGGTGTACCCTCGGCGGTTTGAGTGTTGGTGATTAAGGCGCTAACGGTCCGCCTCGCGTCAAGAGCGCGAGCCTCCCCGGCGCTCGTCCACTTATCGTAAGCAAACCATGCTTCGCTGATAGCTTTGAGCCTGGTATTCAGATCAGCAATGATGCGTTGTTGTTCGTCGTTTGTAGATTGAAGCGCGGCAATTGTGGCTGTGGTAACATCGTCGGGGGTGCCGGTCCTGCTACTAGTACTTGGCCCTGGTAGTTTGGCGTTGATCGAAGACGATGGCAGAGAAGAAGCACGCGCGGCGTCGCGTTCAGCGCGGGTTGTTTCGAGCTCGGCAAGCGTCTGTGCCAGGAGAGTAGCAAGTTGTGATGGAGACTGACCGCCCTCGGCACTAACATTGGCAACGGCGGGAGCGGCGCCAACTGCGGGAATAGTGACAGAGGGGGAGGGAGAGGTGTCCATTGGATGGGATGTCGGAGAAGAGAGTGTAGATGACATTGCGTCGAGATATTATGCTGAAGAAAGGATCCAGAAAATGCAGCCTAGCAAGCAGGCAGTCCTCAGTTCGCTTCTGTGCGGCCGTACGCAGTCCACGATGTCAGAATAGGCACTGGAGCCTAGCAGCGAGAAGGCATCGCCGCGACGAGTCTAAGGCGTGTTTGAGGAGGTTATATGGGGGAAGAGAACAGCTCGTTGGAACGCGGTAGGGAGTCGGTTGAGATCTTGTACAGACAAACATGGGCGCATGCCGCTCCTTGCCTCATGCCCGGATTAGGATTAGTCCTCTCCTTCACCCTAATTATCGACCCTGCATGTTATCTCGATTTCAATCTCGTTCTGCGTAGCGTTTCATTTCCTCCGCCGTCTATCGGGGGGTCCGACGTCCAAGTCTTAATCCTTACAGGATCATCAACACCGACACCGACATCGTCCTCAAACAGCCGCATCACCCAAACTTGGTCCCCCTCCACCCCCTAAGTGAAGCAACTCCACATCCCGACGCTTTGGCATCTGATACTCTATACACACACAGGGCACGCCTCGCGTCTCACGATCCTGGGACTAGTGCCCGCCTTGATATGCATCTGTACCCCGATTTCCCTCATCATCGAACTTCGGCCACGCACCACGCACCACGCACTGCCTGCTTACGTCCATTGGGTATCCGATATGGATGGAAGCGCAATCCCCGTATTCTCCCACACCTTGGCTTGACAAGCACTCCTCGGTTCGGTGGTTGGAAGCTCGGTGGTTGGAGACAAATGCCTGCCTCCCGCTCGCCTTCCATCTCCTCTCCCCTTTGGGCAACTCTCACCCGTAAATCTGGATTTTAGCTCCGCACGTTGTGAAGGGTCTCTTCGTGCCTCGCGCATAATGGATCCGCTGTTCTCTCCCCCTCGCCTCTTCGTGCAACCAAAAACGTAATCTCTGGCAACCTTGAAAGCTCGTTCGGGAAGCCACTTCAATACCCAACCCTGCCTTCCCAAGAATCCATGCGAAGACACCCATCAGGCGAGCTGGTTATAGAATCGCCACCGCGGAGGTCCGGGCCTGGTTTGCATGACATATTTCTGCAGTTGATTCTCGCGTGGCGTTTTGGAGTCTGATTCTGATTGTGGCTTGCCGTGCCAGCTCAGGTACCGTCAGACGTTCTCCCTTTGCGTCGTTGGTATCACTATCAGGAACGGGCGCTCTGATTGACCCTGTGCACAGTCAACCTTTATATCGATTATCATGAAATGAGTTCGAAGATCCACATTTCGGGGCGTCTAGTGCGCTTGATCTTTCAACGTCTAGTATGCCGGCAGGGACGCCCATTGGCCACATTGTATTGAGAATTTCTACACGACACCCTAAAGCGCTCACACAGGACAGACCCCCCGACTGGCGCCGGCGTCCACGAGTCCGTATTCTCTGATTGACGCCAGATCTTTTTGCTTAGAAAGGAGGCTAGCATCACCGCTCTCGGAATACCAACATGTTGGGTTTGATCGGTAATTGAACATCGACATCTATCAACCCATGCCCCCACATCATCTCAATCGACTGCCCCGACCTTCCATCTACAGGCCGAGGCGGAGTGATAACGAAAGAGATGGAACGGCTTTTCCTTGCTGAAGCTCTCTTGACACCTCCTGTCTTATCCATCCACACGACCACCCTCGAATGGCGCGAGGTTATCCCCAACGGGACCAGACAGTCTCTCCGTGTTTCGGCTGCTCCACGCTGTCACACGGGAACAAATTTGCGTCCAAGGTTCAATAGCCTTAGAAGGACGACCTGATTCAGTTGCGGAGTGTATGTTTGAGGGGATCAACATTGCCTGATCAGCAAGGGGGAAGGAGGGCGCAATCGACGCGCAATCATCGGCATCTTGGGGTGCACAGCTTCTACAGGTTTCATCCTCGAACACCTATCAAGATTAATCCGATTTAGTGTGGTTGATAGTGCGTATTCGATATCTGGATGTCAATCATCCGCCGCTGAGAGTGATAGATTCATCTACCTCCCCTAAAACACCTCAAGGCGGATATCCTGTCACGTATCATCTCCCTGAGTATGGGATCCAACGCCTACTATCCCAGCACTAGCTTGTGGGTCATCGTAACGGGAGTGCGTAGGTTGCGCGACTTCTTTTGCCCAATGCCCTCGTTGCCAATTTGTTCCTGCCGATCAGCGCCTCTGACATCTCAAATGCCGAACATAGAAGTCCCACCATTAAACCACAGGCCTCTTGCTTCTATCCATTGCACAATCGCAGGGGTTGGTCATTCAAAAACTACTCAGGGGTAGACTACCAGAAGCTCAACTTGGCAAGAATTAGTGCCGCATCTTCGCAAGATCTGAAGTCGAACCTGGTGTCGGTGATGCCCAAGCGCTCCTCCGATGCCGAGGCCTTTTGATTCTTTCGGGCCTTGAGCTCCCCGATCAGCCACTTACTAATTGAAGCGATATCCAAAGCGCTACGCGCTCTATTTCCAAGGTTCAGGAACACTCTGCGTCCCTTGTGCCGTCAGGTACTGCCCTTGTAGATCGCAGGGTCTAGGTGCCTTGCCGTTTTACCGAATTAGGCAACTAATGCGCAATCTCCCTCCCAACGAGCAACGAACGGGGGCACCAACGGGTCCCATAAATTGAATGCGCGGCATTCGAGATCCGGCACTATCAGGTCCGTCTGTTTGGCACTTTATAGCGTATGAATGGCTATTGACTGGCAAAAAAAAGTCTTTTGCCGACCTGGATCGTCACACAAGCGTACAAGAAGTTGACCCAGGAAGGAAGGCGCAACATTCTCGATCTCTCCGAGGCCATCGGACTGCCTTGTGACTCTGTGAGAAGCTGAGGAGAATTCTTTGGCCTGTCAAGCCGTTGCCACGGCGATGACGATGACGACGACAGCAGCAGCAAAGAAGCGGTCAACAAGGAAAAAGCGATCATCAGGAGCTGGCGAAGGCCAGCCGATCTTCGCCTTCGGCGCTGTCCCTTAACGTGGCCAGATCATCACTGAACTGTTTTCATTCAAACGGCACTAGGAAGACAGTTTTTTTGCAAGGTAAGCCACTGGCTTTTTGCGCAACTTGCCTTTTGTCTTGGCCTCCGTTTGACTCGGATTTCGGAGAATGGCATAGAAACATAATGGCAAATAGTCATCCGGCCCCTGTGAGCCATTCATCTGCTAGTTGATCGGCGACTCAAGGCGGTGAGTGGTGTAGATTTGCTGTAGACGCTATCTCCTTTGGGAACGCTCCCAGCATTCGTCGTTGAGTCCTCAACATAGCCACTTGGTCGTTCTGCCTTTCAAGTGAGTAAGTAGGTAACTCTTCATATCTAAACTCTAGCTTTCAGAGGTTAAATGCAGTATAGCCATGTTTGGAGGCCGCTTGCAGATCAGAAGCCTTGCCTTCATGGTTTGCCATAATCTAAGACCATGGCCGTCAGCCTTCCCCAAAGATTGGCCATTCGCATCTCCTTGTTTGGAACCTGGTGAGCCGGGGAACACGACCTTTGCATCAGATGTCTCTGTGCCGCCTCGCTAACTCGTGGATAGTGGTAAAATAGACATTCGAGAAGACGGACGTGTTGATTGAGATTGACCTCGCTTTGGCCAGAATGACCCATGAGCCAGGCATGTTCAATTCTCCCGCCTTGGTTATGCTGATAGTCACCCAAAGCTTATTCCTTGGATCTTCTAAACGTGTTGAACTGCCACAAATAACTGCCAGAGGCCTTGTTCTTTGCCAGGCCGGTTACTCACTGACATCTGATGTTCTACACACCCTCGCCAAGCCAACAGGTCACGGTGGTCAGACATACAGTCATCAGTTTGCGATTTGTCAAGCGAGGCTAGCGCGTTGACCCACAAGATCTCCGCTGCGCTTCGCTTGCGCGGTGGATCGCGACTCTCGGACTCTCGCATGCTCCCAGCCAACAAACCTGCTGGAGTGCGGCAGGACACAAAACTTCTCCCTGCCTTCGGTGGTTGCGTATATGCCGCGCCTGGATGATCTGAATCGGAAGACGGAAGCTTATACAGCCTTCCTGGATGTCTGATATAGCTCTTTGTTGTCATGGCTGGTTAAACCGGCATCCATACGGGGATCACAGGCATCGCGAGCATCATCACGAACGACGCCTCTAGGACACACTAGGCGTACGTTGTCGGAAGTTAGCTCGTTACGATCTGAACCCGGCCGCTACTCATTCCTGCCGCTTACTTCAAGTGGCTACTGAACGACCCAACTGGCTATGTCCTTCTTCCTGATATGAGGGCTCAGTCGCCTTCCCTGGCCAGTATTCCTAGGCCCTATGGGTCGCGGTCCGCCCGGGCTCGTCAGGATACTGTTCACTTGTTTATTCTCAACATTATTTTATTATATGCGGTGTTCAGTGTATGAGTGATTACGAGATCTACCGACATAACACAGTACCTTCAAGTGCCCAGCAGAGGGGTACACTTGCTAGCTCCTTTTGTCGTGACCTGCCCGAGGCCCAGGGAACGCCGTCAATACCCTATACCTCATGGTGGAGCGGGGCACCAGCGGTAAAGTCGCAAGTCTGATGCTTCTATATTCCGGGACACTTCTACAGACGACGAGGCAGATGAGCCCTCTGATCACTGCGGCAGCAATCTCAGCTGAATCACAGGAAGCATGTCTTCTTGTCCTGCCACAGAGCGCGCGGCCCGCCCTTCGTTAGATTTCATAAGAGCCAGCAGGCAGTCGCACCCATTCCACACCGCCTTTCTTGCCAAATTTTTTTCTGGGGTATGGCGGAGAGCTCTTTCTTCCGACTAGCCACGGGCCGGGTCGCCCATTATGCAAGTCTAGAATGCGGTAGAAGTTCCGTATTGTTGTTATTGGTGCGCCTATTATTCATCGTTGGTCGAAACAGGCTTTTTACGTGCGGAGCAGGAGAATACATCAAGCCACTGGTCAGTTCAGGATCATCAAAGAGAGAGCGCTAGAAGTGGTATGCGTCATCACTACTGTCGTCCTTCCTCTATATCGAGTTGGAAACAAATCCAAATTAATATGGAAATCAAGAAATCAGATTATCTGCTGCTCATCGCCGGTTGCAAGCGCCGGCTTTAATGGTCGGCGCCCGTCGATCAGTGCGCCGCTACCACGGCCTGGATCATCTACTTTTGATTCCTTCTCCTGAGATAGGGCTCCGAGGCGTGTCATGATTGCGCACGTTCAATACTATTTGCTCTATCAGCATGCCTCATGTTGGCCTTGAGGTTTCGACTCTATCGACGCGGACCAAAACTGATAACACCTTTCGGTGACGTTCCTGAATTTGACGCCATGGTACCAACAATTGCCTAACTGGCTGTAGAAGTTACTGTGTAAGATCTGTCGTATGGGTGTTGCCGTGCGTGTTTCATTTGGAGTTGCACTCAGCGGCACCTCAAAACCCACAAATACGAGATTGAATGATCAGCCCTGCTGTCGAGGCTGCAAGGGCCAAGAATCGGTTCTCGGCCCGAAAGCGCTCAATCACGCCCCGTTCTCTGTACTGCAAAGCATAGTCTCAACTAGCCAATGCCCAGTTTATCAGGAGCGCAAGGCACGGGACCCCTCCGATTTGCGAGAGCTCTGCATTTCGGTGATATGACATGGACGACAAACTCATAAAGATAATTTGATCATAAGCAAGATCTGGCAAGACAGCCCGTCAAAGCCTGTGAGACCGACTCTTACGTCCATTCTCTCCGCCTACTCGCCGCTCAGAGAGAGCTCCCAAACAGACTTCAGCATGGCCGATGCATTGGCGTCCGCACCGGGCATTGAGTCCAACTTCGACAGCGAGACGGACTCGAGGGTGTTCATGTATGTCCTCAACTGAGACGTGTGCTATAATTAAAACAAAGCAGCCCCTCGGTCAATCGGTCCACTCTCGAAACAATCTCCGAACCAGCAAAATTAAATCTGCACTCACTGCACGACAGAACTGACGGTACCAACCCCACGTCTGCCAGCTGCTCCATTCATCCAGTCCCCAGCTCTCGCGTGACTGCCAAGACTCGTGCCTCAGCACCGTGCCAGCGCTGGAAGAGAAGCCGAGGTAGGACACGAATTCGTCCAGAGCACGCACAAGGGCCGTCTTTTGATCACGGGTCAATGTCGCATGCGCCTTCAATGCCGCTGTCAAGGCAGCAGAGTCCAATGAGTCTGCCATATCTACGCGTGAAAAAAGATACGTCAGAGATGTGTTCTGTCACCATGTCCCAGAATTCCGTACCATCTTGAATGGACACATCCACATCCATTCCGTCATCCACCACCGCGCCTTTGCTCGCCTTCAGCCTGGCCTTTGCATCCTCTTCCTCCTTCTTTACGGTGTGCACCTTATGTTTTGCGACGGCGACTCGCCCACTTGCCTTGTCCAACGCGGCTTTCAGCATTTCCCAACCTTGCACGGTTAACCCCCCATCCGCGACCCCCTCAGTGGCGTTGCCCACGCGGAAGGACCATGCGACGACGTCTGATGGGTCAACGATCTGGTACTGCATGAGCTTGTCGAATACGATGCCGACCATCAATGAGCTCCGCCTCCAAAAGCGCCCTGCTGTGTCAAGCACTTCGGCTTTGGCCTGCGTCTCTTTGGAGAAGAGTCGGAGGAGTGCGAGGTACCGCTCAATGGCGTTGAGGAAATGAGAAAAGGATCTCGAGCCGACGTGTAGAATGACTTGAACGGCGATGGAACGGACGATAACGTGAGCTTCAGCAGAGGAAGACTCCGAGGTGATGTGCTCAACCATGGTCTGAGCGAGCTTGACGACCTCATCGATCTTGGAACGCTTCTTGATCAAATTGAGGAGGGCTTCCGCATCGGCAAAGTAGGGGTGTTCTGATGCACAGAAGTCGTTGGTTGGTCATTGTTGAGAAGCAAATGCGGAATGGAACTGGGCTCACGAGAATCTTCATATTCATAGTTTGGCAACGGTGCCTCAGGCGGCACAGCTAGGCTTTCAGGAGCGTGGAAATCACTTGGGAGAGTGTCTTTGATACGATCATAATATGAAGATCGGATCTCCAGCTCGATCGCACGCCTTATGAACTTCCTTCTGGGATGATGAGGGGATAGAGATAGATCTGGTATCCTGTGAGCACGGAGGTCAGCCCATCAGCACTGTATCGCGGTTTCAAGCTCTCGTGTACGATAACTTACCACTCTTTCCATACCCAATTGAAACCGAAATTGCTCATGTGTACGGCGAACCACTCGGTAAACCTCCGCGCAACTTCAACGTCCAAGACAGCCGCCTCGGCCTCGGCTTCGTCTCCCAGGAGTTTATATAGCTTTCTGATGGACTTGCCGACTGCTGGTCCCACGGTCGTCGGCGACAACTTACATAGTTCGGCGATCAAGGCGTAGTAGTAGACAGAGGAGTGTGGTGCTGTAGGCAGTATGAATGCAGTAGACAGGACGGTCTTCACAGCCGTAGAAGGAATAGTCAGTAATGGCCTTGCCAACTGAACATTCTCACACACCTCTACTGCGGTGCATTCCAACATCCATTGCATGGTTTCTTTGCCTTCTTCCTCTTTGACGTCGTCCCGACCTTTGAATGTTCGATACGCCCACCATCTAGGAAGGTCGAGTAAAAGTCTCGCTCCTTCTTTGCGATTCACTTCGTAAATGTTGAGCATGTCCATCATGCATGTGCGCACCAGATAGCCAGATGGCGTTGTCTCCAAAGGCGTCATCTATATAAAATAGATCATAATCAGTCAGTAAACCAGAGTGGGAGGCTCTCTATGACAACTGACATCGGGAGGGAATACGCTCAGATAGACGTATGGCACGTCCTGTTTTAAAGGTGGTTTCGGTTGGCCATCCTCGACCACTGGTCCAGAGGCGCTAATCTCCTCCCCCTCCAGATCCAGCGCGTCGGGAGGAACAAGAACTGCAGAGAGCTCGAATAATAACGGCTCGACGCCTGGCGCCATCACTGGTGGGAGCGGTTCGGGGAGTGCTGCTGGGCGCCTTTCGAAGGAAGCATCCTGCATATCTACAAGTGACTTTACCAAACATTGGATGGTCTGGTGGTAATTAATCCCAACTAGTCAGATTGGACGCAGATGATCCAAGGTTCCGTTACGAACCTCCTTGCAATCGGGAAGGTCTACTTCGACGTCTTCGGGATTGTCGTATGATCGGACAAGTGGAGCAACCAGTGATTTTGCCTGACTCGATCCGTCCGAGAACGCCTTCAAAGCTGCGACGAGGTCGTTGACCCCAGCAGCGTCATGCGCATGTAGTGCGACTCCGGCACGGAGCACTCCTTCACCTATTGACAGCAGTTGAGTGAGTGGCTATGTGATGGAGTTGCCTGGTAGACATACCTGCACAAAGTCCCGCTTGTCTGGCTCTTGTGTAGGAGACACCTGGCTCGTCCAGCACCGCAATGAAAGACTTCAAGACCGCGAGGAGAGAGGCAGGAGCGACGACGCGTAAACTAACAAGGTGGGCGAAGAATTGGATCTAGGAAAGAAAGACTCGGGTCAGTCCACTAGGTATTGACAACAAGGCTACAGAGAAACCAGAAAAACCACATACACATAGCCGAAGCTCGCGCCATTTGAGACTATCTACATAAGCTTGAAAACCCTTGACAAAATCATCTAGCACACCAGTGAGCTGCGTCCTTGGGCCGTCGCTGGGTTCCTGAGCCAAATCCGCGTCCAGGTAAGATAGTAGGTATGCATAGAATGGGATCTTGAAAGGTAACTCGGTGACGCTATGATAGAATTGTGAGATGGGGACAATATTTCAATCCGAAGCGCTGAGACGCACCCAGTACGAAGTCCCTCCGCAATAGCCGCTGGACTAGATACCAGGTGGTCACGCAAGTATCTGGCAAGTCGAGGTATCTCATCTATGGGTTCACATTCCTAAGGCAAACGTGATAGAATGTATGAGACTGATTCGCTCGCCAATCATGCGTAGCTTGGAAATGAGCGTGATATAACGTACGGGATCATCAGCAAACTTGATCAGAGCGCTGCGAATTTTGGCTTCCGGTCGCTCAGGTGCGTGTTCGCGGTCACGCCTGTCATTTCGGTCTGGAAGAACGAAGATGGAATAGATAAGGTCTTCTGGTGAGCTGCTGGTTCTTCTCTTCTGCCTGACGTTCTCTGTAAATATTGAACCTCACAGTACCGGCCTTTCCCTCCACCGCTGCCACCACCGCCATGGTGTCCGTTATAACGATCGTGTTGATAGCTCATGTAGGTTATAATTCCTGTTCTCCTGTAACGGCAACGATGCCAGCAGCTCTAGAGGAACAACTTGGTAGTCGTCGCCGAAATACGCCGTCGATTCCAACATGCCATAATATGCCTTCATGTTGGGAGTTTCGACTACTGGCGCCGCGCCAACACGACAGCCGGCTCAACTAACGCTTGTCGCAAGGCACATAAGTCACTAAAATCATCGTTAAAGGTTGCTGATCGAACCTCTTAATGGATCATGATGTGACCTTTGCCTCAATTAAGGCCAGGATATATCCCCGATCCCCATGTGCACTGGCCTTTAAAAAATCAACGGCTGCAATGATGTCTTTTCGTTCAAAACGTCCATGCATTTATGAGGAGGGGAAAGCAAGACTTTTGTGATGCTGATATATGACTAAGATATGCCCAGTCGCAAACGAAGCTAGAAAATGCCGGGGATGCCTACAAACGACCTCATCAGTGATCAGCCAGCACCAAAAGAACAGTGATGAGTCCAGAGGGTCTGGAATCTGCGCCTGAGCTAACATTCAAGATTAGTGGAAGCTTCAGGAAGTGCATCACACCCACACGTGTGCCATGCCGAAAGAACGGATCGCTGCAATTGCTAGACCCCAATTGTACACATTCCCACCTGCTCGCTGATATTGACTTGTGGTCTCTGTCCATCATATTTTCTTGCTTAAACTTACTGTTCAGTCTGTTCAGCTGTTGGTGGGTTCAAAGGCCTCAAACATAGTATGTCGGCGTATTCTGGTTATTCATATGTATCCAGGCTTGACTTGCTGTTTTCAATAGCTAACTCCCATTCGCGTGCTACACCTTATCGCATCAGCATGACCACTCGAGACCTCCAAGTACTACTCTTGATCGCGTCTGAGCAAGAACCCCGCCTCATCCATGCGAAAGTACGAGATAGTATGAACGATGAAGGCTACCCGGAGACGGTCGTCAACTTCCAACCCATCGTTGAAGCTAAAGGCGAGCGCTCTGTGATGTCGGTCATGTCTCTGCGAGGTCTACCCGGCCCTGCTGGGCCGATCTTCAATCCTCCATTCTTCTGCTACCACCGCGATCGGTTCCTCTTTGATGAATCTCCCATCAATTTACCTATATTGAGGTGGCAGATAGAGGAATGTGGAAGTCCCGGACACCCGTGGTCTGGAAATGTGGTTATCGTGAGGGGGAGGGATCAAAGGGGTGGATACTATGTCGATGTGAAGGAAGAGGATATCCCTGAGCTGAGGCGCTTTTTTGCCCGTTGCGCTAGGAAGTAGGCAGGTAGTAGACGCAATTGTTCCGAAGCGGTGCTACTAAAAATTACCTGTATTATGAATGGAATGATATCTTGAATGTCTACTAGCTTAAGTCACAGCAAAATGAAAACTAGCTACCTAGGCCCCATGGTCATCCTTCACATATCAGGTGTTTGCCGTCCTCACATAGCACAGCTCAGTCGGCTAGTCTGAAATACAGAGGGCTTCGAGACTCTCTCGCTATCTTGTCTCTTGGCAGCACGTAGCTTTTCTTTGAGTCTGAATGCCACGTTCAAAGCAGGGCAGCACCCAGACGACGATCCACTAGCACGGGTCGACGGCCTTCCTTACCCAATCTTTGACATAATAGCCTGACAGACTATGTCCTAAAAGCAGATTCGCCTCCTACCCAAGTCAAAGTAGAGGTCTGCGCTGACAAGATTGTGTAATACCATTAGTAATCTCCCTGAACGTCACAAGATGAGGCATCCATTCGTGTACAAGCAGGCGCCAGGATCCCTCATCAATGGCCTCAATGAATTTGATTTTTTGTCCCACCCCTGCAATTCAAACCGTCCTCGTTCGCGTTGTCTGTATTTCAACTGGACTTCAGCCAACCCCGCTTCATCAGGGTACCGACAAGATACAAGCACGATGAAGTCAACATGTGACATTAACTTCCTAGCCAGGGTTGCATAATGACTGACGTGTTTGGCACTGTACAAGTCCCTTGAAGTCCAGCAGGGACCAGCCAAAGACAGGGTGACCAATATCGGTGATTTGACTCAACGTATCACGCAGGGGGCTCCTATACAGCGCCTCTTGATCTCCGGGATGCAATCCAGAAAGACCCAAATAAGGAGTAGCCCCAGTTGAGACCACACAAGAATTTGCATCAGCTTCGATAGGGCAATTGTGTGGTCGCCTTGATTTGGGAGAAATAAAGAACTTGTCGGAGAAGCGCGCAATATCGTGATATATCCAAGACGTGGTATTGCTTATATTGCGATGGAGACGCCGGGTGATCCATTCCGTGTCTTGGTGCTGAGGGTAGAAAGTTGGCCGTGTACGCGCCTCAGCCGAAACCACCACTCATTCGCCGCTTTACCCAAAGACTGATCATCTTATGGTCACTGAGCCCATATACGACAGTGAGGAAGAGCATCCACTCCATCGCCTACGCCGGACGCAAGAGCAACAGCTACTACCACCTCAAGCTCCCGAGGAGAATCTCGAAGAACTTCCCAGTCCACACTCAAATTCAAATTCTACTAGCACCGCGCCGAAGCGTCTCCGCCTCAAAATCAAGAGCGTCAATCCCATTAGTATACCCCTCAGCGCAGAGCCCATAGACGAGGACACCAAGACACTAAATCAGTTCGACATGGTTCCTCCACGCCGCTCCAACCGAATCTCAAGCACCACTCAGGCCTCGGGCAGCGAATACTCCGCACAAGGAGGAGGGTCCGTTTCATCACGCTCAGACGAAGATACGTCGCGTCGCGCCCGTACCAACAAAGCCCGTCAGCGTATCGACGACGACGACGATGACGAGTTCGATAACTTTCCCCCCCAGGAAACAAAGATGGCCACGTACGTCTCCAGGGGTGGACGGAAGATCAACCTCAGAAATCCTCATAGCATGATAGAAAGCGATGAGGATGAGGATGAACATCCGATCCGTGCGGTCGGTACACGAAAGCTACCTTCAAGGGCCGCAGCTTCTCACAGGCGGCGCGACTCTTTCCTCGACGACGAGGGCGACGAACATGACGACGACGACGACGGATCACAAACCTACAATACGCGCGCCAAGTCGAAACAGCGCGAAGGTGGCGCGGAGAAGAGTCGGTCAGGGGCGGTGAAGAAAGCAGATCCCGACACCAACGCTGGTGGCCCACCCCCTCCTTCTCAGCGTGAACAACGTATGGCCAAACGCCGCTCAGCGCGTCAGGTCGAAGAGGAGACCGACTATGTCGATGACGGGCCATCCCACTCATCGATTGACATGGACGCCGACGGCTCTGTCGAACATGACGATCCAGTCCCCAGCACCCCCGAAGAACCACCTCAACGAAGCCTAACACCAGAAGAGACTCGCGGATACGGTTTGAGGAAGCGTACGACAAAGGTCAACTACGCGCTCCCACCTCCTTTGGCGCCAGATGAGATTGGACCTCACATCAACGGAGCTTCCACGGGTGGCGTCAACGGCTTTATCGGGGAAGGCAAAGGCAAAGGGAAGGGATCTGCACCCAAGCACTTTAGATATGTACAACCTTGGGGGTTGGGAGCAAGATTCGGCGCTCTAGGAGGGCCGGGCGAGTTTGGTCGATTCCCATCGAAACCTGCTGACGATTCTGTAAGTTGATTCGATGCCGTTCTCTACGCGTTTTATTGAGTCTGCACTGATAATTTTCGTCAGGACTCTGATGGGCCCAATCAAACACCAAGGAGACCGTCAATCGCGGCTGCGGGCGGGGCATCGACGGGATTATACAACGCGGATGCCTCCTTCAACCAGCTGGCAGCTGCGGCCGCTGGAACGCCGTCAAACCTCGGCAAGATCGGGACGGATAGTGGTAAGCTGCATGCATTAGAATATGTTCTTATGTAGGCTAATAAGCATTCATGAATCTTAGCCCTCGCTGATGCCGATCCTCTCGGGGTCAACCCAAACATAACGTTCGATGAAGTCGGAGGCCTAGACGACCGTCAGTCTATATTTACCCTGCTATCTATCAACTACTAACGCGACTGATGGGTCGGTGATCATGGATTAGATATCACATCGTTGAAAGAAATGGTGTCGCTCCCGTTGCTGTACCCCGAAGTCTTCCAGCAGTTCAATGTTACTCCTCCCCGCGGCGTCTTGTTTCACGGACCTCCTGGAACGGGGAAAACGCTCGTTGCACGGGCCTTGGCTGCAAGCTCCCGAAGTGGAGGGAAGGGTATCTGTGAGCATTTTATCTTATCTCCCGTCTCGCAATGATGCTCCGGCGCTGATTCACATTCCTTGAAGCCTTTTTCATGCGGAAGGGAGCAGACTGTCTCTCTAAGTGGGTCGGAGAGGCTGAGCGTCAGCTCAGACTGCTCTTCGACGAAGCAAAAGCGTGTCAACCTTCAATCATCTTCTTCGACGAGATCGACGGTTTGGCCCCCGTTCGGAGCAGCAAGCAAGATCAGATTCACGCCAGTATCGTTAGCACGTTGTTGGCGTTGATGGATGGAATGGATGGTCGAGGTACGTGTTGGTGCTTCTTTCTCGATCATGGAAGCTCGAATTAAGATGAGCGCTCTATATTTGACTAGGCCAAGTCATTGTGATCGGGGCTACCAATAGGCCCGATGCGATCGACCCTGCTCTGCGGCGACCAGGCCGGTTCGACCGAGAATTTTATTTTCCCCTACCTTCTCTTCCTGCTCGACAGAAGATCCTCGGTATCCTGACGAAGGAATGGCGAGGCTGGGAGGGCGAGAAAGGGGAGGACACTCGTGCAATGTTAGCCAAGATGACCAAAGGATACGGAGGAGCTGACTTAAGGGTAAGGTTTCGGTATTTGAAATCTCATCAGCTCTCACAGATCGGCTGAATCTTTTATTACGGCGTAGGCCCTTGTTACTGAAGCGGCTCTGAACGCTGTCCAGAGGCGCTATCCGCAGATCTACACATCATCCGACAGGCTACTATTAAAACCAGAGACCATCGAGGTTCAAGCCAGAGACTTCATGATCGCCATACAAAGTACTCTCCCATAACTCCCTCTTCATTATCCCATCTCACTTACTTATGACTGCGTGGCTTGTAGAAATGGTACCATCTTCTGCAAGATCCACCGCATCTGAGGCAAAGCCTCTACCTCCGCAACTGGTACCCTTGCTAGGCGAGGCTTTGGAGACCGTAAAGTCAGCGCTTAACAAGGCCTTCCCACAGAACCCGAAACGCAACGCTTTGGAGGAGGCGCTCTATGAGGAAGACGAAGAAACCGGCGGACTGGAACGGGAAATGATGCTTCAAGGTCTGTCATGTTGTCACCAGCCGTCAGGAACAATGCCCTGATCGCCGCAATATTCTCAGCCATGGATACGCTTCGCGTCCACAGGCCACGATTGGCAATACATGGTCCTGTCGGCATGGGCCAAGCATATGTCGGCGCGGCCGCCTTACATCACTTAGAAGGCGTGCACGTGCAAAGTCTTGACTTGGGCACTCTGATGAGCGATTCTACAAGGGTCCGTGGGGTAACGAGGTGCTATTGAGTGAAAGCTGACCATGTTCACCCTGTTATAGACTATGGAGGCGGCTATCGTTCAGCTTTTTGTCGAAGCGAAGCGCCACAAGCCGTCTATCGTCTACATACCATCCATTATTGGTTGGTGTGCGGCTGTGACTGAGACCGCTCGGACGACAGTCCGCGCCATGCTCGACTCCCTATCACCCACAGACCCTCTGTTATTGCTGGCCGTGGCGGATGGCGAATTCTCACAACTTCCCAAGGACGTTCGAGCATGGTTTGGTCACAACTCTCAGTCACGAGTTCTATTAAGCAAACCGTCTCTGGCTAGACGAGAGGCGTTCTTCAAGGATCTCATTGAACACATTCATCGTCACCCATCCCAATTTCCTGACGCGTTCAAGCGAAAGAAGCGGGTCCTTGAAATTCTGCCTGTGGCTCCACCATTGCCGCCCAAGCAACTAACTGCCGCAGAGGTCGCAACTCAAGCCGAAAACGACGAGAGGTTGAAGGCTATGTTGACCCATCGGCTGGGTCCGGTGCTACAAGACCTCAAGAAGAAGTTCAAGAGGTTCACCAAGGCTGTTCGGGTGAGTGGCAGGGATTCCTTGACACTTTAATGACTCATCAGAGACCAACCCTGTTTCGACAGACCGAATACGACCTTGACGAGGATCCCGCAGATGTTCCAGAATGGGCCCCGCCGCCAGTGGATCCTCAAGGAGAAAGCCAGCCGATTGCTATGCCGAATGGTGTAATTGACGTGGACGGTGATGCAGACATGGCTAATGGAGCGATGGCCCAGCCCACCGGTACACCTTCGATACCGCGACACAAGCAGTACTTCGATATCGACTTGGAGAAGATGCATGCCAAACTCTACTACGAAGGATACCTAACACCGAAGGACTTCCTTGAAGATATCGCCAAAATCGTGGCGAATTCTGAAGTCGAGCCTATCGATAACGAGCGCCTGTTCAAGGCGCAGGCAATGTATCATGCTACCAATGCTGCCCTCCTCTCCTGGGAACCGCAGTTCGCGATGGAGTGTGAGCGGATGTCACAAAGGGAAGCGGAACGCCGCAAGGAGAAGGAAAAGCGGCGGCTCGAGAAAGGCAAGGCAAGGATTATCGAGAATGAACATCCAAGGGCAACGCCGGAGGCGCCTTACGCTCCCGGAACTCGTAGAAGTGCTCGAGCCAACGGCCTTGGTCCTGAACTAGCCTTTACCCCTGATCCAGAGAGGAAGTTGAAGAGGTTCAGGAGTCAAGGGGGTTCTGGTGAATCTCAGGGATCAGATCTCGAGATGGAGGATGGGAGATCACCCAAACGAGCCAAGACGGTATCAGATGAGGAGAGGGAAGTTGGTCCAATTGCTGAGGCACCGTTCCAACTGCCGCCAAGTGTGGTACCTCAGTTAACAAGAACCCCCGAACCGGAAACGGCGACTTCCCCCGGTCGATCCGCTCGCTTTGCCAACACCCTTGGGTTACCCGAACACGATGCCATGTCACTGCTGAACATATGCGATCAAGGCCAAATGGGTCCTATCCCACCACGGCAGCTCGGCATCCCCACTAGAGCTCGAAGCGGCTCCGTTACTCCGGGTCCTACCGCGCCGTCACCTGGGATCATACAACGAGAGCCCTCTCCTCTTCCCGGCAATCGTATCCCGCCGCAATTAAGTGTTGCTCTTATGACCAGCGGACCAACACATTCCGAGCCAATCGAAACCTTCAAGCCGGTGCCGTTAGTTCATTTCGTTGACGATCATCAGAACCACAGCTCTTCAGGGTACATGGCGCCAGTCACTGATATTCCTACACCCGTCGAGAATCGATCGATAGTGGAGGATGCAATGATGGCTGATCCCATCCAAGAACGCACTCTGAGCCCACCCCCACCACCACCCCCAGACTTTCACATCGATCCAGTACTAGAAACTGAACTTCGAGCCAAGCTTCTCGACCGGACAACAGATTTCAACGTTGAACAGCTGGAACAACTACGCGCGCTATGCCTCAGTTGTGTGTGGAGTCACAGGTCAGACTGGGATCGTGACGATTTGGTGAAAGAGTTGATGGGTGTCATCGATAGCTATGCAGGGGAAGTGGCGGTAGACTGGGACGCCAGTACGCCTTGATTGGCTGCACAACCATTAGTATCGCCTGATAATTGATTCTCCTGGGAGTCTTTGTGGTGATTGATTTCCAAGTACTTATATCATCATGTATTATTATTCGCAACAACCCGTTATGTTCTCTTCAATTTCTGTTATTGTTCTATTCGACTGGACCCCGATATCTATATACGGGGTCCTTAACCATGGTACGACTTGGCCTGTTTCTTTCACGCCCCTGATGTACAGGCGAACTCGAATCACCCCTGCCCCGGCTGAGACGGTACGAAAAGGGAAATTATCGAATTGGACGGAATTGATGCGTCCGTCGATCCCTGTGGTGGCTATGAAGGTTGCATCTTCTGGTTTAAAGGAGCCTGCGTCTTCAGGGTTATGAGCGATAGCGTATATGTTATGGTATACGAAAGATAGCATTGGTGCTAGACTCGTAAAGGAGAAACCCCATGGTGGTCGAGGATCATCAATTGCGGTGATAGCTGTTACACTCTCGGAAGGCGTGATGTCGCGAGGCTTCAATGCGACCTGCCATGACAGTTTCCCAGATAGCGATGAGCCTATTGGTGGTTTCGCCTTGTCAATAGTTGCGGGTAGCCATTGTATGCCCAATATGACCGGATCAGCTTGGAGATTCTCCTCGATGCGAATGGAGAGCAGGCCGACTAGGATTTTCAGTGGACGCGTGAATTCGGCTGCGCTTGATAGGCCCTCCAGTCGAAGACCAATGATGCAAAAGCACTCGTCCTTGGCCGTTCCAGCGTTGATCTGAAAGCAAACTTCGACGCCATTCCATCCGTTTGCGAGCTGCTCCGCTGCAGGTGAGGTTAAAGAGAGATCGCCGTCGTGGTCCACACAACCTACATGGGCGAGCGCTGCCACAGATGGGATGGATTTATCTGCGTCGAGATGTGCGGCCTTGTAAACGAGACGAATGCGATATTTGGTGTGGTGAAGGAAGACGAGCTGTTCCAGGGGGATGACGACGTTCTGAATCGCCTGAGACGATCCTTCTGGAGATGTCTCTGCCCACACATCAGGAGGGACGATGATCGAAAGTGACGATCCACCGAGCCATGCATCTTCGAAGCAGAACGCGGTCCGAGAAACACTTTCGTCTCGTCGCCATGCTCTGTTCGGAAGAACGAATGCTGGCGCTGGCCAGAGGAACCTATGGTCACCGATCGACGTCTGCTTGTCGACATCTGTCCAACCAGACGAGGGACCCATAACCCTCTCTCCTTCCACGAACCATGAAAGGCCAACACCAGGGGAGAATGTAGTATAGAATGGTATTGCCAGCAGTGCTTTTGCTTTCGTTTCGCCAAAGGAGGAGATGGCTCGATAAGGGCCATGAAAGCAAGGTGGAATTGGCTCTGATGGTGCACCGGAGGGCGGCGTCGTGACTGAAGTGGTATGAGGGGTTGACTTAGATGGATTTGTATCGCCAGAGATGGGATCATCGGGCCCTATCCAGAAGCGGACTTCGTCGTCCCACCACTTGTCCCAAGTCCTCCTTTCTTCGTCCTGCTTACTCTCCCAGGTCCATGCGGGTCCAAAGACCGCAACGCTGAACCCAAGGCTTTGGGAGTTTGGCTGAATATGGTCGAGAGCATGATGCAACTGAAACCCACCCCCTCCATGACAGCCGCGTCCCCACACGTCCACTCCGAAGTAGATATCTCTTCTAGCTTTATCGGGGTGGAGTTCTTTGGCCAAACTGTCGAAATAACGAGCGGTGAATTCGGGGAACGTTGTCTTCCACTGATGAACAAGGTTGTCAGTCTCTAGGGGGTAACGTATGCTCGGAAGAACATACATGATAATCGAGGAACACCGAATCCGCTGAGAGGAGCCAAGGCAAGTTGAGGCTGTTCAATTGACACTGCCACGCAAGTTGGCCTTGAACGGTGACACTATCATACCTAAATTACACGACATGAGCGGGACAATAACCTAGACACATTTTAGGCGGTCGACTCACCAAACAACCTCTGAATGAGATCCGATTCGTTTTTTGAGCTCTTGCCTTAAGATCTGGATCCATAGGAACAGCATACGGCCCTGATGCTCTTTATGCAGCAGATCACACTCGAAGTTCATGAGCCATCCATCGAAGCCCCGATCACAAGCCAACTGGGCCAATACAGAAGCGTAGTGCGTAGAAAGTGGTGGCATCTCTTCTGGAGCCCCGACTGGTGCATATTTGGTCTGTGTTGCCCCCGCATTTGGGCCAGTGAGCAGGTTAAGACAGTCATATTCGGCGTCGGGCTCAAAGATCCTGCCGAATGAGGCAAAGTTAAATTGATTCAATGACAGATAGAAGCCTCTCACAATGTACCGAGAATCTTAGTGCCGTTTCTATGAGCAGTGTTTATCCAGCCGGGTGGTGGGATGGTGACCCTATGGTGCGCGAAGCTGCTTCAAGGCATCAGATATGGTCTTGTAATGATATTCCCCAGACTCACTACACGATAGTATCGCATAAGCACCAGAAGTTGAAAGTATACGATCTGTCAAATGGGTCGTCTTTGTAGCCGCCCTGAGTCAGACCTCTAAGTCAGATGCTGCTTCAATCAACGGCGAAAAGTCACCTACCTTATAATCGTGGCAGACGAGCAGCTTCGACCTCGCCATATCTTTATCGGCTCGGTCTACGACATATCTTTTCACTTCCTCATGTCGTTCACCAGGCACGTTCAAATCCAGATGGGCAAGTGAGTTATAGTGTAGCTGCGTGGGTGATTGCAGTCCTAGATCGAGCTGGATGCCTTGCCCGGAAATCGGCATGGTAGCGGGAGGGCCAGTGGCAGGGGGTCAGCTTCCAATGAGTAACACTGATAGAGGACAGAGTCGCTGGCTGGGGAATCAGATGTTGGTCAAGTCTTCGGGCCGGCTATATCCGCTAGGCCCACACCGCGGAGTTCCCACATGTCTACCTATATCCGCAGCCTATCATAATGAAATAGAATCTCATAATCTGTGAAGCTAATTATTTCTCGGTGCCAGACTAGCATTAGAGGTAGAGACGTCCTTTGATACGTCGGTGGGAACTGCACCAGGCTCCTCGTACAGGCTTGTCGCAGCGCTTGTGATCAAAGGTACCCAGATCTCCCCATAGGACGAGTGCCCTGGTCTGCATCATGTGATATCAAGGTTGATAAAGAAGCAGGTAGGCTGGATGGATCGCGTCATCCCGGTACACGACCTGTTCATCATATCTGAGGTCTCCTCCCACTGTCCCCAGGACCTGTCAGGACGTGAGTACTAAAATGGACAAAATGGTATGTCTTGAATCACGTACTGAGTGGTAGCCCCTAGGTGGCCTCGACAATTGTTTATTGGTTTTGGTCAGGGAGTAACCTCGACCCAATACGACCTTGGCGACAAGCATCGCCTTGTACGATGAGTTGGTTTGAGTGACATTATAGTCATCGGCTCTGGAATAGTACGGAGATAAGTTTAATTGTACCATGTAATGCCATATGTACGTAAAACACTGACTTTGATGACACCGAGGTGGTATACAAGCCCCGACCGAATCGCATAAAATTTCTTTCAGGTCTGGTTCCAGCTCGATCTACCTGAAATGACGTGCGTATGATTGAACATACATTGCAACGTGCACCACTGCAGAGTTGCAACGTCTGTTCGGGATCACCAATGCAACACTCTCGAGGCGTGCCGTGGAACGTCATTCTCTCATCAAACCGATCCTGCCCGAGGTCTTTCTTCAACCGCGAACTGACAGCAAGAGAATATATGGATTGATGAGAAGGAAGGAGCAGGCAGTATTTGCTCACCGATATGTCAGATATGGTCTCAAGACAGATTCTGGGAGGTCAATTGCATGAATGCGCACCAAGGACGGCAACTGCTTGTCAGGATGTTTCCATCCGTCCATGAAGAGCCTGTGGACTGGAGAGAGCATGGTCAGGCTGACGATGATCTTGTAGCGACAAGCTTGGAGGACTTACGCTCACGAAATTCAGCTGAGTTGTTGAGCATCCGAATAGGCGCAGTCGGGGTGACCGGGGATGCAGGTAACCGTTGTGCATGTGTGCGTAGAAGTGAATATTGGGGTTGAAAGTAAGGCTTGATATCTTTCCACCAGTCCTCCGGAAGCTTCCCGTCTTGCGTCCCGTCAGTGTACATGATGAGCCAGCTTGTAGTACTCGCTGGGGAGAGTACGATGTTCTAAGAGAGCAAGAAAAGGTGTACTGTGCTTCAGCGACGATACCTTGGAAAACATAACGCATGTAAGGTTACCAAAATCGAACGCCCGGACTTCCTAGCGGCCTGTAATTTGACCTTCAGACGAGGGTCTTTGACACGTGCAGAGATCGATCCGGCCAGGTTGAAGCAGAAGGTGTCATCCGCTCCTAGACTTACGAACCGAAAGTGCTGGACGTGATACTTCGACTCCGCTTTGACGACCTGGCCCCTTAAACTGGGTTCCAGCTGATGAAACGATTTAGAGCTCTCGGCGGCGGCGCCCCAGTGCGTTTCTCCAGAGCCCAGGCTCAAACGATCTAGTAAAGTATCCCGATCTTGATTTATGACCTTCCATAGATCATGGGAGAGCTCTGCCTGCCTTGAACAATGACGATGCGGGACTCGGATGACATTATGGCTCACTCTGCTTTACAGTCCCACCCACTTTCCACTTGATGTAGAACTTCCCGGAAGGGCCCAGCGAGAAGTCAAGAACATCCCCGCTCGATAAGTGATGGAGGAGATTGTTCAACTCATCGGGGAGGTTGAGCCTATATTTGGCGCGTCAACGGTTAACTATCAATGGTGACGGAGGAAGGACTCACCACAGCAGGCCTTTGGCAGACTGCACCAAGTATGATGGATTTCCTTGGTACTCGCCCATAGAAAAGCGAGAATGAACCTCGAGAGCAGCCATCTTGTGCGGACCGAACGCTGGAGGTGAAAAGCAAGAGAACTGTTGTACATGTACACTTTGACACGGGCACCCTGATGGGCGTCTAGCTCACGTGCAATATTCTTTTGGTGGATATGTTCGACACATCCACTCATGCGTCACCTTAATTAGACTTGGAGGGTGTCACGTGGGCTCCACGGGCGGGTAGGTCGTAGTCTTTGCTCACCTCGCGAAGCACATTTATTCCGCTTATTTAATGAACAGTCCAGTTCTCAGTGATCTACAGTGTGGGGGAAAACTCTAGGTATCTTACTTGGGAGTATCTTACCATCATATGTCACATGTAAATTAATGGATTATACTGGCAGGGGGTCAGCCAAGCCCGTTTATTACCATCGAAAGTGTCGGAGTTTGACTGGTTGATGGGTATGATGAACAAGGGCGCGAAGAATACAAGACATTCAGAGCGATTGGGACATGGTGAGCGTGAGAACAGTGCCATCACGGTAAGCCGTGATTGCCATAGTGAAGACAGCCAGAAAGCACGATAGAATCCCAGTAATGTAGGTTATAGAATAGGCGACTGCCTCTATATTGGAAATAAAGGAGCAACAAGGGGAAAATTGCGTTATTTTAAGAAAGAAGGATTGGTACCATGATGGTAGAACGAGTCACCCAAATACGGCTGAAATATAATCAAACGAGTCTGGAACGGATTGACTCTCTCCTGACCGTGGTCGGCGTTCGACTGTGGCAGAGGGGGTGCTTGAACTGGAGAGTGACTCGTCTCAACGATACAATGTGTCTGCACCTAACCTAGTTTGAGCAAAATATCATGTCTTATAAATGGTACTGCTATGAGACATGGGGCGAATGTTATGATCAGCGGGACGAAAAGACATTGCATCACTTCATTTTCGCGAAGAGTGATGCGTTTGTATGGCAGCCACACTAAACAAAATTAATACAATCGATTCTATTCAACAGGCTCTGATCACACAGGATTTGTTTCCCACTCAATGGATGTGACCAGACGTGATAGTGTGCAAAGTTCAACTGCGAGAAGAGAAATGGCATGCTAATATCCTGGAGGACCAAAACATTAAAGGACAGTAGAATGGAAGATGGGCGCAAGACTACGGCTTGCAAGTGACAGCATAGGCTGGCCAGATGGCATTGTCCTTATAGGCAACCTGCTCATCGTAGTCCAATGCCTGGCCCACCTCTCCGAATACCTAGGACAATGACGGTCAGTTGAGCGGCAAATATTTCGAAAAGGAACAACGCTGCGAATCATAACCTGGTGAAGGACATGTCAAGGTCTTGGAATTATTGTCCATGGCGCAACCTTGTCCTAGAGCAGCTTGTGCCACTAGCATCGCTTTGAGGCCAGTCGCTGAGCCCCCGCCAGGCGCAACATAGTCATCGGCTCCGGCGCAAAAGGGAAAGAAAACAGATTCACGTCAACAGGGTACACCACTAAGAATCATTCACTCAGCCCCATATTTTGATGATACGGAATTCGCGTGTGTCCCGTAACCAAACCCCATGAAGTTTCGCCCAGGGATTCTCCCGCACATTTAAGCTTGAAAGATTCCTCAAGGATTGAGCATAAGCAGCAAGTCGAAGAGCTGCAGGGTGGTATCATGACCAGGGTCTTCGATACGAGAGGCCCTGAGCGTGCCATGAAAGAGCTTGCGTTGATAAGTCTCCGTGAACATATTTGCGCCTCATGTTTATCTTCAAGGTTTCGACTAGATTGAGAGCAGCATTAGTTTGGGTTTCATGTGAAAAACATGCAACACAAGAACTAACTGGTACATGATAAATATGCTCCATCAGTCCATGGAACGAACCAGAGTTCTCGGTTGTATGGCAAGAGGACCAGATTCATCGTTGGCGATAACCGCTTATTGGTCGACCCTCTGCTTACCATGACAGTCACTCCAGCGTTCCCGGGATGTCGTATCAGGTCCCCGAGATCAGTAGCGCCCTCTACGCAAGGGGCTCTGTTCGTACTGTAGGCAAAGGTACGAGCAGCCCCGAGGATGACGAAATCGAAGGCATTCAAGTTTAGTAATGTACCGGCGGCGTGATGAAGATGTGTGAGGAGGATGGCATCCAGGTTGTGAAAGACCATGTTTCCTTACGTGATTATACCCATGGTCACATCCAGTGCCCAGTATCAAGGGATCAATTTTGCCTGGAGAGCAGGCTAGGGATCGATAAATCTCTCCCGCGACACCTATTTTGAATCAGCTTTGAACATGTTTCCCGCAAGTTATACACGTAGAAGCATGAAGTCGCCCTTCATCTTCCCGCTTGATGTAATACCGACCAAAGTTACCAAGTGAGAAGTCGAGTACACCCACAGGTTGAACATGCTCTAAAAATGCGGTCAGCTCTTTGAGGAGGTCGACGCCGTGTGGATTCAGACGGTCACAATACAAATATGAGGGTGATGCATTCACTGAGAGAGGCCAAGTGTGGACTAAAGGAGATAGGGGTCCTTCTCATTATAATCGCCCACGGAGAAACGAGAGTGGACGCTTGATGCAGGTAAAATGGCGACTTAAATGTGGGAGCGACCTTGCCATAGAGTATGATAAAATCTGATCTCTGGACTGCGTACACGATATCTTCTCTTGTCTTTGTGGCGACACCACCACGCGAAAGGTGAAAATGTGCGAGCCAATATTCTCGTAACCACGAGGCCATGCATCGAGTGTGGTCCGGTCTTTTGGCCTGTGATTTTATCTCGGATGTATACTGCTCGCCGCGTTTTGGATTACATGCATAAATAGACAGCGAGATTTAGAAATGGGGGCGGTTCATTCTGGTATGCGAAGATTAGGACTGCTATCTCGCTCACCTATTCGCAATGTTATATCTCGTATGTGATAAGTAGGTGGGTCGAATTATTTCGCTGCAAGACACGACTCACGTGTCATACCCCAAGTTTTGACTCACTTTCTCGTGACCTTGAGAAAAGTACACTGACTTCAGTTGTGAATCTATCGGCCAGGCCTACCAGGTGGTATCCATGTAAAGATTCAATCAAGCCTTTCAAAGTCCCGTGTAAGGGATAGCTTCTTCTGAGAACAACCTTTGCAACTGGCATTATGTTATGTTCGGTACTGTACGGAGAGACGTAATCATGGGCTCTGAAAAAAAGCGAGACCAATAAATAAACATTATCATGACATGCACACAAAACTCGCTTTGATAGAATCGATGTCGTGTGAAGATCTCCATGCATAGCCCATCATGATGAAACGAAATATAATAATATACGGTGCTACTCTATTCCTCAGAGGAAAATGGGAGCTATGCGACTATAAGAGGTGGAGAACTTCCATGTACCGAGATCTTGTACTGTTTGAGAGCAGCCCTTGCGTGGATTGTGGTGAGTGATACTCAAATATCCTTAAGGAGACACCGCCCTCACCTGCATCGCCTGATATTAGGGTTCGTAGAGAAGCAGGTATGCTGGGCGAATCGCGTCATTACGATATACGACCTGCTCATCATAATTGAGATCTACTCCCACTGTCCCCAAGACCTGCCAGGATATGAGTCCAAAAGCATGCGGCGATATATCTCTCAATTGACGTACCGAGTCGTGGCCCACAGGCGGCCGGATCAAATTTTTAGTGGTTCTCATCAGAGAGTAGCCTCGACCCAACACCACCTTTGCAACAAGCATCGCCTTGTACGGTGAGTTGGCTTGAGTGACACTGTAGTCGTCGGCCCTGGGATTGTATAAGGGTAAGCAGGATGCAATGTGATATATATGAGGCGCTGACTTCGACGACACCGAGGTCGTATACAAGCCCCGACCGAACCGCATGAAATTCCTTCCAGGTGCGGTTCCAGCTAGGTCTATCCGAAATGACGTGCGTATGATCGAGCACACATTGCAAGCCGCGTCACTGCAGAGCTGCAATGTCTTTTGAGGATCACCAATGCAACACTTCCGAGGTGTGCCATGGAATGTCTTTCGCTCATTCAGCGATTCCAACGATCCCAAGTCGGACTCTATCCGCAAACTGACCAAAGAAGTCATGAACAGAAGCATTGGGGTAGCAGCATTAACTTACCGATACGTCAGATACGGCCTCCAGAGGGGATCTGGAAGGTCAATTGCATATATCCGTACCAGCGACGGCAGCTGCTTGTGAGGATGTTTCCATCCGTCAAAAAACAGGCTGCGGACTTGCAGGAAACATAGTCAGGTTGAAGTCGTCCCATGGCGAAGAGCTTAGAAACTTACGCTGATGGTATTCAACCGAATTGAATGTAAGCATGCGAATAGGCGCGTTTAGTGTAGTTATAGGCTTCGGCGTGGCCGGGTGCGTACGTAGGCGTTGTGCAGGTACGGTTAAAAGTGAATATCGGAGTTGAAAATAGGGCTCGATGGCTTTCCACCAGTCACCAGGAAGCATCCCATCATGCGTCCCGTCAGCGTACATGATGAGCCAGCTTGTAGTGCTCTCCGGAGAAAGCACAACGTTCTGGAACGGAAGGGAGCAGGCTACAGCGAGAACACCTCAGCGCATGAGGTATATGAGACATACCATAATTGAACGTCCGGACACCTTGGCAGCCTTTATTTCGGCCTTTAGGCGAGGATCCTTGGCACGGGTGGAAATCGTTCCGGCCAGATTGTAGCAGTAGGTACTATCCGCTCCCAAGCTTACGAATCGAAAGTCTTGAACACGATGTGCCGACTCCGCTTTGATTATTTGACCCCTAAGAGAGAGCTCCAGCAGAAAAAACGATTTTGTACCACCAACGGTGGCGCCCCAGTGAGTATCTTCAGCGCCAAGGCTCAAGCGATCCAGTAAAGTGTTTGGGTTCTGATTAATGGCCTGCCATAGACCTCGAGAGAGGCCTGCTTGCCTTTAAAGAGCGCCGGGTAACAGGGATCAAAAGGAATTACTGGCTCACTTCGCTTCATAGTCCCATCTTCTTTCCATTTAATATAGAACTTCCCGGAAGAGCCCAGCGAGAAGTCACAAATGTCCCCGCTCGGTAAGCGACGGAGTAGACCGCACAGCTCATCAGGAAGGTTTAGCCTATTTTTGGTGCGTCAACGGTTAACCATTGGTGGTGATGGAGGAAGGACTCACCACAGCAGGCCTTTGGCAGACTGCACCAGGTATGATGGCTCTCCTTGGTACTCGCCCATGGCAAAGCGAAAGTGAACATACGGAGCAGGCATCCTGTGTAGATTATAGGTGGGGGCTAGAAGTGAAGGGACGACCGTTCATCGGTGCAATTGGTGACCTTGGGAACTGAACCAACACCCTGAATGGCTTCTAGCTCACGTGCAACATTCGCGAACTCCCGTATCTGTGACGGCGAGATACCACAACACTGGGTTACATAAAACTACAAGAGGCTGCAGCAAGAACGAAGTCTGGTATTCAGCACGCGTCTCAAATTGAAAGTACAACCAATATATAATGACCCAAATGTCTTGAAACTCGTTATTAGCCGTATTATTGTAGTTATTTCGAAATGCGCCAGTACACATACCTCAGCAACATATCATACCTCATAGATGATAAGATATGCCGGCCGAATCGCTTCATCGTGGTATACAACTTGCTCGTCGTAGGTGAGATCTTCCCCAACCTCCCCAGCAATCTTAAATATGGAGGCTGGTCAGGCATACAACATTCCAGGATCGCCACTTGCTCAACGCACCGACTGGTATCCAGGCGGTGGATCTGTCAGACTTTTAGCGTTCTTGTACAGGGTGTAGCTCCGCCCAAGGACAACCTTTGCGACCAGCATTGCCTTGTACTCTGTGTTGTTTTGAGATACGTTGTAGTCGTCGGCTCTATAGCATGGCCAGGTTAGAATGGAAAGAGTGACAGGTCCTGGAGCTCACTTAGATGAAACCGACGTCGTGTATAGACCCCGGCCAAACCGCATAAAATTTCGGCCCAGTGCGGTCCCTGCTCGTTCCAGCTTGAACGATGTCCGAATGATAAGACATAGATTACAAGTCGAATCACTGCAGAGGAGCAAGGTATTCTCTGGATCACCGATGCAACATCTCCTTGGTGTTCCATGAAAGAGTTTCTGCTCGTTCAGATCATTGATTCCAAGGTTCTGCAGCACTGTGTAACTATCGAGAGAAGGTGTCTGATCTCATATATGTTCAAAAGTATTAGGATATAACTAACCGGTATGAATCATACCGTTGCATCAGCGAAGGCGGTAAATCAATGGCATATATACGGACAGGCCAAGGACGTCCTTTAAGTGGGTGCAGCCAGCCGTTCAGTAGCAAGCGCGCGACTTGAGATGTGGTGAGTCTCAGAACGTGACCATCTACAACAATAGGCAAGAATAACTCACGATCCTTGTATTCAGTGGAGTTCGAAGCGATACGCCTGAGGGGAGTTAAAGCTTGGGGCGGCTGTATGGCAGCTGGGGAACGCACAGGTAATGGCGCGGGAGGTTGCGCGGCTGGCTGCTGGGGCCGTCGTATGAGAGAATGCTCAGGAAGGAGATAGGGTCGAATCGTATTCCACCAGTTCGCCGGCAGGCTTCCATTGTAGGAGCCATCATTGTATAGTGTGAACCAGTATGTAGTAGTATACGGCGAAAGAATGACACTCTTGGGAATGACCAATGCACCCCTCTTCAGCCAAAGTAGCAGTCGAAAGGTCAACAAGTGCCCACCTGAACCGTCTTCCCTTCTGACCTGGCCAGATGTTGTTTTGCTTTCAAGGCAGGGTCTTTCGAATGGGTATACGTCGCGCCACCAACATGATAGGAGAATGTTCCAGCGGGACCCAGGCTGACAAACAGGAAGTCGTCATGATCCCAGGACTCTTCGAGCTTGTGTATCTGTCCGGCCAAAGAGCTGTCCATGTTACAGATCGAATAAGGTCCGTCGCTGTCAATTGACACGGACCAAAAGTCCTCATCAGACCCAAGGCTCAAGCGGTCGAGTCTCTGATTGGGATCCATCTGAAGTTCCTCCCATAGGCCTTTAGAGAGTTCTTTCACCACCGGGTGAGTTTCGACTGTTTGATCGAAATCAAGGGAGAGCTCTTAAAAACTCACTTCGTTTTTCTCGACCATTTTCATTCCACTTAATATAGTACCTTCCCTCACAACCAAGTGAGAAGTCTATGATGTTTAGGGTTGGCACGGTTCTCAGTAGATGGTCGAGGTCTTCCGGTATATTGAGCCAGAGCATTATCTTGGCGCACTGAAAGACGTAGGAATGGGCACCCTCATATTCACCCATGGCAAAGCGGAAGTGAGGGGTCGGACCAGGCATCTTGAATTGAGGCGTGAGGGGTAATATAGTTAGTTGTGTATCTACCTGGGAAACCGTGGTGAACTTTTTATCTCCGTGGACCCGAGCATCCTGGCCTACGACAATCATCAGGTTGCAAGACGTTCATTGATTGTGCAAGCTGTGCTATGGATACAGGACAAGAGTTATAAAGAGCTATGAATACAGTGGTTTCATTTTCGAAGACGACCAAGTCTGTGCCACTTCACTCCAGCTCCACGGTAACTCGATTTCGTTCATTCGTCGACTTTGTAGGTGTCGAAGTCTGAGGATACTTCTGCGCAAGGTTCTGGAATGAAGGGATGGTGCTTAGTCTGGGGAAGGGTGCCATAGTTGTTGGGGGCGTCGCGAGATCATCGTCGTCCTGCCGCTGATAACCATGCTTTGCGACAGCTTGCTGACGGTCCCGAGCGACTGGACGCAAAATTTCATTTTCTAGTATTCTTCCGGAGCTTGGAAACGTGGATAGCATCGACGGAGGTGCAGGGAAGTCCGAGAGACGCAAGGGAACACTCTGACTCTGGCCTGACTCGCTGCCACTTGCGCTCGTGACATCGTGGTCATCATTCTTTTGAAATGCCACGTCCAAGATCTCCGCAACCGCATTCATGTTCCGTAGTTGCAAGCTCTCGCGACGAGGAGGGCGATATGGCGTCTGGGGACCTCTACTGAATGACGATCTTTTCGATGCTGAATCCAGGTGATGAGGACTCGTCAAACCTGTGATCAACTGCTTTGGACGAACTTTGCTGGCCAGAGAACCAGAATGTGCATGTCGGATATTTCCGTTGGATGAGTCCCGCCGAGACTGGCTTTGTGATTGGAGTACTGGACGACGCGCGCCCGAATACGAAGATAACGCCAGCGAGCTTGGAATTGGCTTTCGACCTAAGCGAAGGCGAGTGGTTGGTAGAGGCGATGGGGAAGATGTGCCTCGACCAGTGTTCAAGGTCAGCCCTCCAAACCCCTGTCCCAACTTCTGCCAGAATCCGGTCTCCGAAGCACCTCCGCCTTTACCGAAGACATCCGTCACGTCTTGCTCCTCATCGTCTTCCTCGGGCAGTGGATGAGGGCTTGGGGTTTCTGGTGGAGAAAAGTGCGAACGAGGCCCTTCGTGCTCACAAGTGATGTCGTATCGCGATTGCAGTGAGGACGCGCGATTAGAAAGAGAAGAGGAGGTCGTCTGCGTATTTCGCTTTGTTGACATCATGCTTCCTACCAGCCTCTCCATTGTGATTTTTCCAGGTTGTCTATCCGGCTCGTACTGCTCTGGATGGTCATCCGGAGTGGAGGTCAGAGAAGTCGGAGACTGCACACAATGGAGTAGTGCTTCTGCGCAAGCTTCCTGGTGAACCTGATCCCGACTGGTGATAGGTGGGGTGGCACGGCGGAACGGGTCATATGTCAACTGACCAAACTCGCTCTCCAGCAGGGATACCCTCCGGAAGGTCGCAGGTTTCACGGCGGATCGAGCATGTAATTGACCATCATCAAACGGGCGTGTCTTCTGGATAATGTGCTTTTCCTGCAGTTCGTCACGCCTCTGCCTACCGAACTGATCAAACTGCGATCGAGATCGCACGGGGATGTAATCAGGAGCAGGTTTCTTGTTTGAGGGGAGAGTGTCTTGGTTCGCACGTATAACAGCCGGATCCAAGTCGAGAAGCTCGAAGCCATGATCTCTAGCCTCCATCTTCACATCGAAGGGTTGCGAGATGGATGGTCTGATCATGGCTGTTGTGGGTGTCTGTGCTGCACCACCTGTGACTCTGTTCAAAGTGCTGCTATAGAGACTCTTGCCGAAGAAGGTGGTTGCTGGAGTTTGAAGTGTTTGATCTTGAGCTGGTGAAGAGGGAGACCAAAAGAGAGACTGCCCTATGCTAGAAGACAAAGCGGAGATGGAACGTAGCCGAGGTAGGATGCGTTTGGCCAAGGTACGAGACCCGTCGCGACGTGGCGTCGGCGTCTCTTCAGGGCGACTGAGAGGAATTTGAGGATCCAACATCAAGTCGCTCAAAGTCAAGGATCTCCGCCACTCGGCTACGTTGTTCGCGGGCGAAGAAGACGGCGTGCTATCCAATGAGACATCGAGCAGCTCCGCTCCATTAGCGCTGGCTGTCGTGGATGCATTATAACGTGATACAGGCGCTTCGTGCTCAGGGGAATCGCCTGACGGTGGGCTAGGAGCAGGGGTCGGCGGTGAGAGCAAGAAGCGGACTGTGGGAGCCGTTTGGCTTCGAGTTGGTGTCATATATTCTGCAAACTGGGCGCGATGTTCAATTTTTAGAACTCAACCGCAGTAGGAGAGATTTGGAGAGGTGTTCGTACCTCTTCCGTAGCGGCCTGCTCAGGAACCCGGCCGAGTTCTGGGGTGACTATTACAAAGTCAACATTCCGTACCGTTTCCCAAGACCTTACGCTTGTCCCTCGAGCTAGACGCGTAGAAATCGTACTTCTATTCTCATGCGTAACAGCCGCAGAAGCTCGTGGATTCCGCCCGTGTTGTGAGTTCTCTGGTGATGGCGTGTTTCGAAGGGACGGAGAGGCTGTAGTGACGCTGACGCGTTGAGCATGCATCACCTCCCCGAACTCAGCTTCAGAGAGCTCTGCCGAGTGCAAAGAGCTAGTTGGACTAGTACTGCGCGTATCACGTCTGCTCGGACGGCGAGACTCGTCGAATTTGATGTGGGACGAGCGGTCACGCTTGATGTTGGACGAGCGCCGATTCCATGGGAGCACTGCCAAGCCTCGTCGCCGAGAGGCCATTCTATTGAGTTGGAATGCGCAGAAAGCGAGCGAGACGAGTGAGAAGCCCACGAGAATGAAGAAGACTGGATGGAAAAGAAGGTGAAGACATCGGTTAGTTGATGAGACATCGAAAGGAAGAGTCGCGTCACCGACATATGATAACAATGTCAAAAAGACGAAGAAAGTGGTTTGGGGACCAGTCGTATGTTGTGTAGTTGGTGAACTCGGGACCAAGGAACTCGGACAACGGAGTGGTTTGAGAAGGTTGAAGGGGGCTCCCTGCTATGGGGGACATCTAGACCCTCTAGCAATGGAGTTAAATTAGGTTGCCGTCCTCCTGGGATCAATTATCAAGATAAAACTGGGAAGTGGGTCACGCGGTGTTGGTAGGACAAAAGGTTGTGGAGGCAGAACTATGTTGGACGCCAAAACACGCTTTACGTAAGCTCTCCTTCATCACAGCAGCTTTTTGCAGCTACACACGTAATGACAGCCTCGGTCAACATGAGATTAGAAGGCACGCCCCATAAAGTTAGAGTCCGCCAATCGTAAGTTAGTTTTCCACTCTCATCCTAATAATTAAACTACAATGCCCCATTTATCCGCCGCTTCTTGGATCCCAGGAAGAGACTTGAATCAGGATCTTGTATCTCCTCTTTGTTAATTGACTCGCTTCCTCTCGGTGCTTTTCCCAGCCCCATGTCCTGCCTTCTTACGGATCCGGATCAGCAGAGGATGTGGGTTGTTAGGAGCAGTATGCTGTAAAGGCGCAGCATGCTTGAAGGAGTGCAACGGTACAACGCGATCATCATTAGCAAACCAGTAAAGAGAGAAATTTTAGAAGTCATGGAAAATACGTAGCACGATGACAAATGAATAAAGCTCACGATCGGTAACGAGAAGAATCATGGGAGGTAGAACCTGATTAGTTGGGACATTGTGTGGAGGCGAGTATTTGTAGATGAAATCGAAGTCTTCGGGGACGGCTGGGTCACCAAAATCGCTCGTCGACGCGTATCCAACGGTTAATTAGGCGAGCTAAGTCTACTCAAAGCATTCAGGATCGATGACGATAAAGGCAGAAATATCTCTAAGAACATTGAGACCTTAACATACCTTGAGCAGGTCCAGGGCACCGACATTCACGACTACGGCACCAAAGATACCTTTTGGGGCACGGTTGACACATGCAGCGACGAGCGCACCCCCGTTCGAGCCTCCATTGATTGCCACCTTCCCAGGAGCACCGTGCTTATGATCAGCGAGGTACTTACTTCATGTAGAGATAGGGCTGGCCTCATTACAAAAACCATGAAAGCGAATACGATTGGCGAAGAGACGCACGTCACTGCGGTAAAATACTCAGAGACCTTTGATCCTCTTCTCCCTCACACCCCCCAATGCCAATGCTTACCGAATTCACTGACCTCGTGGATACCAGGGATGGCGATAACGCCTCCATAGGCCATAATGAAAGCGAGCATGCTGGGCCAGAAGAATGGCGCCTGGAATACGGAATACCTTCCATAACCTGGAAGTGTACAGAAGTGCATGGAGGTTCTAATCTAAAGCATAGGTGTGCAGACGGACCGGATTGCTTACCGTGCTGGATGACGGGACAGTCCCATCCGTCCGGGTACCTTTGTCCTTGACGATGAACATCGGCATTCGAGTCCCATCATCCGAGTTGTACCAACCCTATTCGGCAGAGAACTCTCCAGGTACGAGACCCTTCAAGAATGTCTTCCGCCACGTCACCCAGGTAGCGCCTTCCGTCATGTCCGAGCCAAACTTAGGGAAGTCATATCGCTTGATGATCCTTGGATTATTGAAGCCATGGAAAGTCGCGAAGAAGAAAGATTTATCGCGTTCAAACAATAGAGAGGGGTACCGACGAAGTCTGGGTCCAGTTGCTCGCCGATGACACCCTCGGAGAACACGAGATAGAGTGTGCTGTGTACCTGTAGTAGGTGCATGATTGTCAAGATTCCTTACGTATAAGGAGACAAGCACGAGGCCCACCTCTCGACAGTATTGAATTAGGAAGGGAGTGTCGTTCACCAAGCCAAAGTGGTCAATGATACTACTGTCTACAATAAACCCTCCATCTCAGCAGGGCAACAGCGGAGAGCACCCAAGGTCTCTTACTGCATCTTCAGGTATGAAGTCTGTAAAGTCGATATCGACAGCCTCTGGTTTCTACGTTGCCTCCGGGGGGGTTGCCGTACCGTATAACCTCGTCGAGACGGCCAGTTGTATCTGCAAGACCTTTCTCTGGCCTTGAGTCGAAAGGCGAGTCCGTCGGCCGGACGCAAGCGGCAAAGAAGCCGAATCCAGATAACGACACCCGCAGGTAAAGAACTTGCCGCATTTAGAGAATGCCGTGTCTGTAAGTGCCCCTGTGGCATATTCAGCGGGAAGGTTGTGCTTATGTTCAAAGGCCGGGGGTGAATTATGGGCCTAACTGCGAATGAGATTGCGAACCGTTCATTTTTAGGATTCACAACCCACGTCGAGGAACCCCCCGACAGCTTCTGGGCCTCCTGAACCGTTGGGGTCGAACTTGGGCAATGCGACGTCCTTGGAGTGGTACATGATACTCCTGTAACGATTCCATGGGTGGTCAGTGGAATCAGGGATGCATGTAGTAGACCTTCTCTGGGGTGCGCACTGAGCGGAAAGGTCTGAGTTGTAGCTCCTGATAGAATTGGGTATTCGATGCAGTGGCGGTTACACTTCGTGGATAGATAGATATATATTGGATGAAGATACAAAAAACAGGAACACAATTAATTAATCTTACGTTGTCTCCTCGATTCTGCCTGGTCAGCATATCGAGTAGACAGCGTGTGAAATCGCGACATGAATTGGGAAGAATGGATGAACGGTGTGAACAATGTATTTGGGTGAGAGGTGGAGAGCACGGGAATGTAAGGGAATAGTGATGAACAGTAGTAAGAAAAGAATCAAACAGAGCAGCGTGCATCATAAAAGCGTGTGCTAGAGGATGTTCAAGCCAAGGTTGGACACTAGGCTTGAAACTCGATGATCACGCGGGCGCTTCCGCGCAACAGCTCCAATACAAACGGCCATCGTAGCTTAGCCGGGGACCTCTTCTATATCAGACTTCTTTCTCTCTCAGCAATGAAAAGGTCGATGTGACCCATACTCGTTGATAGTCCCAGTTCTTGGTGAGCTCAACTTTGAGCTTATCCATCACATCAGATTGATCGAGATTCTCTTGCGTGAATGCCTCCTGCCCTATAGGCATCAAATAAAAGCCTCAATACTCAAAATTGACATCATATGGTTTGTTGGTCGGAACGCTTGTAAAACGTATTACTGGCCCGACGCTCCATCTCTTCTGAGTTTTCCTCCAGCCACTGGCACGTATCGGCCACCTTGACTTCTCCTTCTGTCTTGCTTTTATAAGTATCGATGCAATCTGAGTGCCGAGAGGCGGGGTACCGTCCAGGCTGCCAGGGTATTGCGGGTGCGATGGCTCGGCTGGTCGAGAGAGAGCGTGAGGGAAGTAAAGTGATATATATATACCGGTTTGAGGAATGATATGGGTGCTCCTCATGGTTATCAAGTGCCGTTGATATCGGTTCATGCAGCATCGCATTCGGATTCGGACATGCTATGTGATGGCATTACTTTTACCACTTCGCTGTTGTCGGGTGCCACCTGCACGCTCTGAGGGGAACGCAAGAGTTTCACTCTGCGTCAGAGTCCCATGATCGGTGTGGCAAATGCCCATTGACCGAGAGACTCTATAACCTCGCGACTCTGGCAAGCAGCAAAGAATTCCGAGAACGTCGACTTAACCATTGTTCGTATCTGGCTAAGTTTGATTTCGAATAGACATAAATGGCGGCACACTCAGTGTCAGATAGGGGGAGAACTCCGATTACGCAATTGCGGCATACGTCTTTCTGAAGAATTTGGTTTACCGTTACAGCGTCGGGAAGCTGCCTCGCGCGAGGTGCAGCAATGGCGTTCGTATGGAGGATAACCACTTAGAACCTTGAATGCCTCCATAGTGAGACCGCTTTGGAATGAGGAGTCACACAAATA
>WSTV01000369.1:5524-30211 GCA_019632285.1 Tulasnella sp. 332 | reverse complement strand
TCCAGGATTACACCAAATGAAAAACATTATTCAATGTGATTCACGGGGGGAGACCGCACGATACGAAGCCACCAACGTTGGTTTTCGTCCCATTGCCTCATGGAAACGTTGCTGGCAAGCGCCGGGGGAGACGGGGAGATTAGAAAAAAAAAAAAAAGGCTTGGCAAAGAGCCAAGGAAGCGGCTTTGAGATATCCGCTGGGGTCATCGGAAAACAGTAAATTCGATCGGATTGATTACATAGCGGCTAAAAGGACTCCTGCGGAATCGGGGATCGGGGCCGTGACGGTCAATAGGTTGCGGTTGTTGTTGTTGTTGTTGTTGTGTGTGTGCTGTCCAGTGTGAAACGAAGATGAATGGGGAGTGATACACGGAGAGAATGACCGGACGAGTCAAATATTATCCAAGCAGGGTCCCAAACGAAACGTGAGGTGAAGCAGTGTTCGGTGTGGGCCTCGGTGAGCAGCATAGCCCCCTTTGCGTGGCTAGCCAAACTACCACACCCGACAGCCACAACACTGCTCCAGTACCATCTCCGCTCCACCCCCACCCAAGTCTTCCATTCGAATAAAGCCCTCCAGCTCTGATCTCTTTCCTTTCTCCCAACTTTTCCCTTTCATCAGTAACCGTCAGTCTGGAATTCAACGCCCGACCACCCCGCTCCTCCGCTAAGCCCTCCTAGTTATATATCATTTAAACGACAATGAACTTCTTCAAGAAGAAACGTAACGCCAACGCCAACCTCTCCACGTCCTCTCTCGACTTCAATACCTACAACAGCGACTTGGACACCTCTGCCTATCCACCCATGTCCATGACCGACAATCCCACTCCCGGTCATCTCGCTACCATCGAGAGGCCTGGCCCCGTACGCACACCCAGTCCAACTCCCAGTGACATCGAAGAGACTAAGAAGGGTGTAATAGACTGGAAGAGCATATTCAATTGGCGAACTTGGGCCAAGAAGGAGAATATCAGTCAGTTGATGCATCCCATCTCAGTCCCCTTGCCCTCCCCGGCTAACGCGCTGAATTCCCCGCCCAATCAGAATACTTCCTCATCTTTGGCACGCTGAGCATCATTGGAGTCTTGATTACCATCTACCATACACGAATCGTCAATGCCATCGAACCGACAGCCCGCAAGGTCAGACAGTGCGTAGCCCGTTTCGCTTCTTTCTCCTGTCGCGCCTGCGCGTCCTCCTGACAACCCTCCCAAGACTCACATGCAACCTTGTAACCTTTCAGACTTCCAGGTGGCTGGTCCATCCCTATCGGCATAATGTTCGTCCTATCGTTCCCTCCACTCTTCGGTAACGAGATCATCCACGTGCTGTGCGGTATCGTGTGGGGCCTATGGATCGGCTTTGGGATCGTCTGCGCGGGAACCTTCTTGGGCGAGATTGGCAATTTCTACGTCTTCAAATACTTCTGCACCGCCAGAGGGGAACATTATGAGAGGACAAAGCTTCCATATGCTTGCCTAGCGCGATGTGTTCGCGAGGGAGGCTTCCTAGTGGGTTTTTTTCTTTCTTTCTTTCTTTCTTTCCTCTCCCAATTTCCATTTCCTTCCGTACTCGAGACTCTATGTTTTTTTTTTCTTTCTTTCTCAAATACATTTTTCTTTCCTCCTCCCACAGGTTGCCCTTGTCGCCCGTTTGAGTGCGATCCCGGGACATTTCACCACAGCGGTATTCGCGACATGTGGTATGAGCATCTGGACCTTCTGTCTCGGTGCCGTCCTCAGTTTGCCCAAACAATTTGCAACTGTTTACCTTGGAGGTGCGTTCTTCTCTCCCGATGGGCCTATCCTTCAACTGAGAAGAGAAAAAAACCTTGATATTGAACTTTCCTTTTTTTTTTCTTTTGGCTTCGTCAGTGGTCCTTTTCGAGGCAGCCGGGAAGGAGACGACAGGACAAAGGATCACCTCGGGGATTGTCGTCACCGTCAGCGTTCTACTGACCGTCTTCGCCGCACATTGGGTGCTCCAGAAGATGGCGGCCGCAAAACCCGCAGTCTTGGCTCAGAGGCGCAAGGAAAAGTACGTGCTGTTGTTCTTTTTGTTTGATTTGGTTGAAATAAGACCCCACCCTTGCTTCAAACAAACAAAGCTGATCTTCTTTTGTTTCAAAATCCATAGGGCCTTGGCGTTCTACAATCAGAGTCATCAGATGAGCAGCTATAGCCACCAATCCGACATGGAGTCGTCCGAATATGGGACGGAGAACCCAGGCGCCTCCACCTCCACTCTCACGGGTGGCACAAACTTCAACAAACCATTCAATTACGATGGTTCCAACGTGAACTTGCCATTGAGCGTCAAACCGCAACGATGGGATCAGAACGGTCGAGCGATCTTGGATAATCAACCTCAATTGCCGTATGATCCGAACGCGGTGAACACATCCCCGAATCCTTTCCGATCTGGAGTCAACGCTCAAAACATAAAACAAGATGGTATGCCCATGGGAACCATCGCGCCACCGCCACCTAATATTCGCATCATCCGCGCGAGTCAAGCGTCCACCATGAGTGGTCCCGGCGTCGGTGATGTTGGAACCGGTACAGGTGACCGTCAAGCGTCATACGACGATGTATCGCTCGTGACACCTACGCAAGCGACCCAAGCTCAATCTCAACCTCCACCGCGGTTCAGCTCCATGCCATCGTCACCTCCAACGAGACCATCAGAGGACAGCAGTAGCAACGAGAGCGTCGGACCCGCTTGGGTGGCTGGGACCGTCGGTAGGGAGGACGAGATCGAGGTCAAGTCGCCGTTGAGGATGGCGGAACCTCAATCGTTCAACCCTTACGATAATTATCCCAGCGCACCTGGATCGGGTCATCGGCAGGAAGGGACGGGTGCGAGTGGGGCGAGTTATCATACTGCTCAAGGGGGAAGCTATGGTGGATTCGAGAACGTGGAATATCCAACGCGATCGGACATCCTCGCTCAGCAGGAGGTAGAGAGGAGGCAGGGTCGATCTTAGATGATGCTGCTGCTGCTGATGATGATGATGACGGTTGTTGTTGTCTCTGGTGCTCGATGGGATGTATGTTATAAGTGATTGGGTCGTTTTTTTTTTCCTTCTTTCCTCTTTTCGAGGCTCCGTGCCTCACCCCTTCCCCCCCCTTTTGTCCCCCTTTCCTTTTCTCCCGTTGTTTTCGAAACTCCTCATTTTCCTCATCTCATGTTACCTCTACCCCTCTGTAAAAAGAGAAGATGGGCAGGCGGACTTTGGCTAGCTGCTTTGCCTCCTTGTAGAAGATGGCTCTCTCTCTTTTCTCTCTCTCTTTCTCTCCCTCAACAATGTGTCTTATAATTTCTCTGTCCGTGTATGTACTATGCAATGACTGATGAAGAAGGACTTTCTCTTGCATCCTCCATGCTCTGAATGTGCACGCTTCCAAGTCGTATTCAATAGCCTCGAGGAAGAAATGAGAGAAATCCGCGGCATCTTCAGATGCCGCTATATATTCTCAGGCTCATATCTAGACTTGGGTCAAAACCAGTCACTGTAGCCTCTGTCCCCATTGAACCCTGTAAAAAAAATTATCACGCCGACCCCTGCACATCTATATTGCTGATGGGTGCGACCTGACCTTCGTCGTAAGCCGGAGGGGCTTCCTAACTCGGTAATAATACCCGAACATCGGTAAAACCTTCTATGACCCATGCTTTTTCCTGCAATATACGGCGCTGTGTCGGTCGCCATGACGACTATACCACGACTTTTGCCCGCTCTTCACCTTGATTTATGCTGGATCCTGGATTGGGCTGGCATATCGTCCATCATTTATTGGATGCTCTCTCAGGACACGTTCCTCTACCTCCATCTTTCCCGGACGATGGTGACGTGTATCAAAAGGGCTTTCCGAGTCTCTCCGGCGCTGGATGTACCTCTGAATAGTGCTCCGCCTTCTCCATGGAGGAAGAAAACGCCTGCTCCTCTCAAGGCGGCCCCGCCCAGAAGTCGAAGAGCGCATCCGGTGACTGACATTTACCCTCCACGCTGATTTTTTTTTTTCTTCTTTCATCTGTTTCCTCACCGAATCCGCATGACCTTGGGCACCAAGGGGTTCGTCATCTCGATGCATAAGAAGGTGAGCGATTCTTTTTGAGTTCTTCAGTCATCCTCTTACGATCCCCAACCAAAATCATGATTCTTACGTCCCCTTTTCTAGCCGCGCTATCCATCGTGACTGCTGTCGCAGCGGTTCCACTTGTCACCTTGACGCCGCGAAGCACGTCATCATTCCCCCCTCTCCCATCCAACCCATTCCCAGCCGGAACCCTCCGTGGTCTGAATACTCTGGCGAAAGCGCATGGAAGGTGAATTTTCTCAAATCTCAGGTTTATATATATATATATATATATCTAGAATAAAACGATTTGGAAAGGATGACTGATGGGCTACATCTAGGTATTTCGGTACAGCGCTGCAGGAATCTCAACAACGAGTCAATGACACCAAATACACTTACCTATCTGCATCGTGAAGCATGATATCATTTCTTTTTGCCCACCTACAATATTTTTCTGATGTTTCCCCTTCATCCCCTCAGCTTCTCCGAATTTGGAATGGTCACTCCCGAGAATGACATGAAATGGGTTCGTAGGGACAGTTTCTCCGCCTTGATCTACACATATATGCATGCTCTCGCATTCTGACCTTACAGAATGCTTTTTTTATGACCCCGACAGGAACTTACAGAATTCACGCAGGGCGACTTCACCTTCGCGGGGGCCGATTACGTTCTTGGATACGCGCATCATAACGGACAGACAGTGCGCGGTCACAACTTCGTATGGTACAATCAACGTACGTCGCACGATTTCCAACTACATTGTACTCGTCATGGCTGGTCGCTTATGATCTTAAAGTGGGGCAAGGGATCCTGGCACCATACATCAATTGGACGAACTCTACGATACTCGCGATCATCAAAGAACATATCCAGGCCGTTGGTGGACGCTATAAAGGTCAACTGTACGGTCAGTACCTGGGTTGACAGCGTGCCCCGTTCTGTCTTTCCTGATCGATTTCTCTCGCTCAGTATGGGATGTCGTCAACGAGCCTCTCAATGATGACGGTACGTATGGGACCTCTCAAACTCTACACGCATTCGCTGAGCGGAAACTCAATCTTTCAGGGACGTTCCAAACCAACATCTGGTACAACGTGACCGGGTCTTATTACATCAAGTACGCCCTCCAGGTCGCGCGTGAGACGGATCCTTATGCGAGGCTCTATATCAATGACTATAACGTGAGTGGCACCTTGCATCCTCGTAAGACTATTCCAATTCCATACTAAGGCTCATACACTGGCATCATCAGATTGAGACCGTCAGCAACAAGAGTAACGCGTACTTGAACCTCGTCAAGGGGCTCCTCGCCGAGGGTGTCCCACTCGACGGCATCGGATGCGAGACCCATCTCATCCTCGGCGAGACGCCTTCGACCGCAGACATGATCACGAACTTCCAACGTTTTGCTGACCTTGGACTCGAGTGGGCGATCACCGAGTTGGACATCCGCATGGACCTCGCGAACAACGCTACGGAGGGCAACTCCACCCAACTGGCGCAGCAAGCGACCGAGTACGCGCAGGTCGTCTCCGCGTGTTTGGGAATCAGCACCTGCGTTGGTATCACGACTTGGGAGACAAGTGAGTCTCGGAGATTATCCTAAATCCGTCGTGATGCAATTTCTGACCTGGGCACTGGCTGATGTTCTCTAAGGTGATTCGTACAGTTGGGTGCCTGGGGTCTTTACCGGCCAAGGTTCCGGTCTACTCTTCGATTTCAGTTCAAACCCAAAACCTGCATACTATGCAGTCGCGGATGCGCTTGCTGGCCATAACGGTACCAAAATCGTCGATGGGCCATTCGTCTCCCAAGGCGGCTTCAACGACTGGGAGAATCCTAAAAAGGTCACAGACCCAAAACGCAGAAGAGGACTGTAAGACCTATCTGACGAATCGGTTCTCGTTTCTCCACGATCAACTTCACGAAATTGGGTTCGTTTCGTACACGTATGTCATTGTCACGTCAAGCTATCAAGGCCAATTCAAGTTGTACAATCGATTTCAAAGTGTGGTTTGAGATCGAAAATAAACGCATCACTTGGTCTCCAGCATGCAACGTCGTATACATCCCATCAGAAACAGGACAGGTACGATGGCATCACACGGTCATTATTTAGGAAAATCTGTAGCATCAAACCACCTGAGGGTTTCGTTCCAATCCCTGGCAAGTTTGATAAGGTCAAATTGTGTTCAAATACGCTAGCTCTTAGCGACGCACCTCTTTCGCCGTCTCCTGATGGAGAAGTACCGGATCGCACTATCCCATCCACCATAAGTTCTTCCTCTCTGATGTTTCCCCCATCTGTTCGGTCGATCGTCTTCATCCCCATCATCCGCGGCGCCCCGATCGACTGCAAACTCGGTCTCCGGATCTGCAGGTAACCCCAAAGCGCGCGTCGCGATGTCCATCACACGCCCATGCAAGTCCGTCCTCATTTCCCTTGTACGCTTCAGTTCCGCAGGACCCGCGTGGAGCATTCGATACAGCGCCGTTGATGCCCTAAACGCGGCGACAAGATCTTCCGTCCATCGCAACGTCAACCACATCCACGCCGGGACAATCCAGATTGTCAGAAAAAGACCGAGGTGGAAGATGGGAAGAGTGACGACTACGGCCCCCATCCAAACGAGGATGCCAGAGGTAAGTCCGTAAAGAAGTTTGGTCTCAGCGATCTCGTCTCCAGTGTCCCAGACGGGTCGGCCGCTCAGCTTAAGACGTCTGACGAAGAATGCCGTCGTGAAGAATATCGGAAGCCAAAGGATCAAGCCGGGCAGGGCGATAAGGAAGAGGGAGAAAGTGATGATGATTCGGAGGGTGAGCCGCCAAAGAAGAGCAGTGCGATGTGTCCCTTCTACACGACGGATTCTGTCGTCCTTGAGTCCGAGCTGCGACAGGTGATCTTGGTATGCCTACGAGATTGTCAGTTCTGAAACCGCAAAAATAATGCAGCTTGTCACAAAATACCTACCCCTATATCTTTCGCTAGCTGCTCTCGCTCAGCATCGGAGAACTTCTCGACGTTTCCGGTCGCTTCGAAAAGCTTTGTGCCGTCTGAGCCATCATTCCGATGTGCTCCCTCTTTTTCCGCTTCCATCATCACCATCACATCTAAGAGCTCTCTTCCGCTGAAGCTCGCGTTCCTTTTCATGCCCTTCTTTTCTATGGCAGCCGCCTCAGGACCTTTGACAGCGTGCTCTGCGCCCACTGTTAATCCCTCCACAAAACGTGCAACAACTCTCACCCAGTCCCCAAGGCGCATCTGAGTCCCTAGGGGTACATAGATCCGCGCAGCGGTTTTACCGACGCGTACGAGGTCCCACGACGGCGCATCGATTGTGTTCGAAACCAGCTGCACGTGCATGAACGATGTCAGAGATCGAATAGCGTCAAAGGATACCGCCGGTCGCTCCGGTGTTGCAACTAGCGAGGGCGTATCTTTGACTGTGAGTCGTATGGGTGGATTGAAGGAGACCAGCACATCAGATCTGAAAGACTGTCGGTGTCTGCACGGGAAAGGGGAGTTCATCAAGCGTGAAGTCTGAACAACGAATGACATAATTATCACTTACACATAGGTCAGAGAGCATGTCAGCACCGTGATGGCGAAATCTGGATTATCGTGATTCCTGCTGAGAACGTCGGAGACGATGCGGGCCACTTGGGACAAACGTCTCAATATTGGGTGCCAATGCTCTCGAGTATAATACTCACCTCCGGTCTTAAGCGGAGCCATCTTCGGATGGTATCGGCTAAATCCTTCCGGGAAAAGGCATACGGCGTCCCCTTCTTCTAAAGCCTAAATACGCCCTGTCAACAACACGAAACGCCGTTGGTCATTCCGAAGTACATACACCTAGGAGTTTGTTCATGACAGCTTTGTTGTCGGCTTGATCGCCATGCTCGGATCTCCTTTGTATCGGGAGAGTGCCGCAGTTTTCGATCAACCAGCTCGAGAATGTCTTTTTGCCGAATTGCGTATCCTTCGCTGTGAGGCGCAGGAAACTTCGTTTCTGAAGAAATTGTGAGCTTTCCACTCAGAAGAAAAACCAGCTCAGCTCACCTTAGAGGAGACTGAGGTCACCAGCAGTAGCGCATCCGTCAAGGAGTTTGTATGGTTTGCGCATACGATTCTGAGCAATGGCGTGCCGCTGTTCAGCTGGGCCAATCCCAAGGTCAAGGTCATGGACGTAAATACTCACACCGGCTCTCCATCATCCGGGATGTAATGTTCGTTCTCAATGACGATTGTGCCATAGAAGACGTTCAGAACAAACTGGGAGCGGAATGGCTGAGCTCAGTCCATATCATAATGTTCCACCACAGCAGCCTTATTACCTTAAAAAGCAGTCTGTAAACGATAGGCCTTCTATCAGACGCTGCCTCCAAACGAATTCGGATGTCCCTCACCGTATGAGAAAGTAGGTCCAAGGTGTAGGTTTCAGCTTTGGCTGTGTGGTGGCCATGGCAGAGTAATTGGTTGAGGACAGTGCGTCCAAGCTCAGTCACAAAATCTGCCAGAGGATTAGATGAACATTGCAGGGAGCAGCGCCTGCTGTGCGTTGGCAACTGTCGGTTGACGCGTACAGATGTGAACGGCAGCCGAAGACAGCGAAGCTTAGAATTACGGGCCCAGACGTTTGCTCCTGTCAATCATTGTGGCAAGCGACATTCAAAAGGAGTAAGTGAACACGGCCAAAGCCATCTGCAATTGTACCTTCGTCGACTCTAATCGTCGCCTCTTTCCCAAAAGATCATTCCTTCACGAGACATCTTTCGGATCTTCCTGTAACCAGCCCATGCATTTTGCCTCCGTGACATCTATGGGTGGAATGGCGAGATCCAAGTCGCGGTCCGAACCTAATATGAAATCAGTATCGATCCGCTTTGGAATGTTATCATTAGATCGTTTATAAGCAACTTATATGGGAAAATTGCGAGGTGAGCGAATATGGCACACGTAATCATAACTTTTGGTGGCTCGAACCTTGGAAATCTGCTCGGACTTCCACCATAATTTCTAGAGCAGGAGCGTGTTCATCGTCGGGCTGGAGCCTGACCAGGTCACTTACAACTAAGCCATGCAAACCAGCGTTGGAGAGAGCGCGTTGGGGTTAGGATGCACAGATCAAAGGTTTCACGATTAATGATATCACACTTCAGATCCTGTTGGTTTCTTGTTGTCGTTCTTTGATTTTTTCTTAGGCGTTCTGAAGCCGGTCGCCAGTAGTCATCTTCATCATCTATATATGAGCCACATGACCTAAATATACACTCAGCCGCAACCGACTATCCGTTCCCGGCACCAAGAGGAGTGGATTCACGGTTTTGTCAGGAAGCACACGTCCCAATGACAGTTCGCTCCAATTGTTTTCAAGAAAGATAGTTTGAACTCAAAAATGTGAGGTACGTTAGCCAAGTCTATACACTCGACCCAACTCTAGCAGTTCTAACAACAGATCCTAACTTATCCTTAGCCGCTTCCAACCGTTTCTTCTTCCCTACTAAATCCTCCCTCCTATGCACCTCGTCGGGGTCTTCTTGGAGCCACATTGCGCATTGCTCATGTCCGAGATCCATCGACATCAACGCAAAGTCAACATCACGGTCGGTTCCACGGATGAAATCGGTATCAATTTGCTTCGGTACGTTGTCACTGAAGCGCTTGTAGGCGACTGGCAGGAGTGTGTCAGTTGGTGGGTAGAATTTAGGGGTTGAGCTCACCTTGAAAGTACGCCCGAACCTCTGCCATGATCTCCAACGCAGGAGAGTTCTCATCCTCGGGGAGAAGCTTCGTGAGATCAGTAGCTGTCAAACCTTGATATCCAAGTACCGTCAAATGCGTGAGGGCGGCGGTGATGTTATCGAAGAGCTTCTGCTGATTCTCTTCGTTCGGTCGCATATTTGGAACAAAGCCTTGCAGTGAGGAGACAATGCCCTGCTCCTTGCGAGATCGACGGTACACTTCCTTGTACACCCCGAGAAGCTTGGATTTGTAAGCATAAAAGTAATGGTCGTTCTGGGTATAGGGTGTGTGTTCGCTGTTACAAAGGCTGGTGATCTGTTCCAGGGTGTTCTGGAAGCGTTTTTGGATCTCGTCTGTGGCGATCGATCTGGAATGCGGCATCAGATGCAACTAGGAGTTTCTAGCAAGTGAAAATGTATGCGCACATTACGGCGTCCTGGAGCCCACCTAATATATGCTTCTTGAAGTGATCGGTGATCACCGTCTTGACGTGGTCATCAAGAAGCTCGTGGATCTCGTCCAAGCACTTTGCTGCAAGCGCTTTCCACGTCACAACTGTTTCAGCAATCAGTTTCTTCTTGACCAAGAAGGGATAATTGCCAGGAAGCTCCCTAGTCCGAGATCTGTGTAATAAAGAGTGTAAGCCATATATCAGACATTTACAAAAAGATCATATGTCGACCTTGATGCCAAATCCATGACGTCCTCGAGATGATAAATATTCGGATCGTCGAGCGTCCATCCTCCCTCCTCATCAAATTGTGTCGCAGTCTTCATGAGGTCCGTCTTTAGCTCATCGTCGATTTCCCTTTGAGATGACCAAGGTAAGAAATGAGGTGTTGTGGCGAAAATTGCATGCTTGAACCGGGTGAAGACCTGATTGATGCTATACATCAGGCTACCAATTGACAGTTCAGTGGAGTCGACTTGGTTTCCTTCGACGAGAACGGCCAGCTTCCGATCGAAATCGCGGAGCAAACGTATCACTTCCGCTTTGGGGTCGGCGAGGTTGGGCGCTGGTAGATCCACGAGCTCCTCGTTAACGAACCGCAGCTGTTTGGAGATCTCAGCCTGAATGTCCGGAAGCCTAACGGAAAATTAGATAAGGTATTTACCGAGGGTAAGGCACCCCACGTCACTCACCTCTGAGACACTAGGGCAGACAAAATCCCGCTTAGCTTTTCGGCCAGCCCGGGCGATCCCAAGCGGCGACGGAAGCGGGTTTCCAAATGCATCCATGGTGAGGTTCTTTCAAAAAATGCCTTCTCTGCGACCTTTGCGTCCTCCCAAGAGATGCCACTGCGTAGCTGCCTCGGGTCAGGCTGCTTAACACAGAACCAACCGTTGACAAGAGCGTTCTCCTTTCCTTGTACGAGGTCAACCCATTTCTGCTCGCCACCATGTTCAATGCGATCAACTTTAGTCAAGACCCCTATGCGAGATGATCCGACGATCAACAGTAAGCGGTGAGATTTCGGCTCGATGGGCACGCACCAACAGTCCGCTTCTTCATCTCCGGATTCCTGAGCACAAGACGCCCGGCGCCTTGGTTCTCAAAGTCAGCTGAATGAGGCAAGATTGTGTCAGTCTCTTGGAAGGGGAGATGTGATGGGACGGCTCACTCTCGCAAGAGATGACGAGCAAGATGATGCAGTTGGGTCGATCAATGAAACTCTTGGCCAAGTTCTCGACAAGTGCAATGTCCTGCTCGTTGCCCGCTTCACCCACGTTCGCGATGATGCCTGCACGAAATATCGTCAGGCACTAATGACATACGCAACGGATTCGCAGCCAGAATTACCGGGGAGATCGTAAAAGTACAAATCCGGAACGTTGGGACCTGAGACGCGAATGCAGATGCAGTTCTGCGAAAAGGTCTGCGCTGGGTGTCCTCTCGTACGTAAGTCCTCGTCGTTTAGGAACATTGAGGTATCCAAAGTTGAGCGAAGAATAGCGCGCTGAGCACGGCGTAGCACCTTCTCCACTTCGTCCTTATCACTTAACTTGGGGCCGAAAGCGACCTCGCGGACTTCTGGAAGCGGCTTGTCCTCCGTATCGACGTGGAATCTAAGTGTAACAGTACACGTCCAGGAAGGGCCGTACTGTAAACGGCATTCGGTGGGGCATCTGTAGAGAGGTTGATTCAGAGAGCAAACAGGGAGAAATTGCTGAAATCCAGACCTCGTGCAAGTTCCCGTGTCGCGCGGAAGTTTTATCTGCGGTCCGATGTGTCAATCTAACTTGCTACGAGAGCGGACAGGCTATAGTACGTACTCCAGACATGCTCTCAATCAACGAGCTCTTTCCAACACTCTGAGACCCGACAACGACGATCTGGGGGAGGTCAAGTTCGTTCTGAACTCTGGAACGCAGAGATGGTGGTTAATGAGATTCTAAGACAGGAAGGTTGGTTCACCAACCCGGTCGAATGGAGACTGTTCAAAGTCTCTAACAGCTCTCGGCGCTTGTTTGTATAGGTTTTCATCGCGGAGTCATCTTTCTCCGTCTGATCCTCATCATAAGCGCTCCAGAAGCGGGACTGATCCGGATGCTTCAGGGCAAAGTCCGAGCTGTGTAAAGAAGGAGAATCAGATCGGCTGGACATTTTGACAGGGGATGCAACGGGTTTTGGGAGTAAGCGAGCGCAAATTTCCCCTTGACTTTATAGAGCGAGAATGTGTACCAAAAGCTTATGGCATCAAGTATACAATATGGATAGGAGAGTTAGCTACACCTTCGAATGTGTACAGGAGCAAGGGAATTCGTGAGACGCACGGGCCATTGTTAAGGAAAGTCTATTCGGATCTGGTGATCGGCAATGGCGTGAGTAGGATGGTCGGCAATTTGTCGCGAGGAGCCATTGATAGCATGAGAGAGGGACTCCGTTAGTGTACTAGAGTGCCCGAAAGGCCCTGAGAATTGCTTCTGCTAAAAGCATGGCGTCCGGAAGTCATACAAGCCACAGGTCCTGAGATTATCCCGTGTCTCTGTACATGTTGACAACTCGGTCCTTCAGAGAGCCATAAGTCAACGTTCTCGATCTTCGTTCTGGAGCAATCAAAAAAGACCAGAGTTTGAATAGGGGTTCTCTTCCCTATCATTGGCGTGTGATCCAACTAGAGCAACACAAATAGCACCGCGCATCCAGCGATCGAGGCTTTCATCAGTGTGAGAATGCCGGGGAATGTTGAGCGGGTGGAGCCAACTAGCCAGGCACATTCAAGCAGTGTTTTCTACTAGGGCCTTACCTAAAAGATGACCGGTGCGGCGGAGCAAGCTTCGTACGAGGTCCAGGTAGGCCGGTGGAGACGGGTGTTTGGACAGATCCAAAGCGAACTCTATCCAAGGCATAATGCAGCAGCCAATAATGGGCTTCGTTTTCTCTCAATTTAGATAAATTCTCAGTGTAAAACTACAGGTTTTTAGACAAGCGAGACACAGATTCGATTTTCTCCTTGGGTGGCTCCAATCTCGTCTTCTTTCCGATCGAATCCTCCCTCTTCAACACCACTTCTGGATGCTTTTAAAGCCATGCAGCACATTGCTCGTATGTGATGTCCAAAGATGTCAAGGCCATTCCCATATTTTCATCCAGGCCTTGATCGAAGTTGGTATCGATCTGTTGAGGAATGTTGTCGAGGAACTGTTTGGATATAACTACAGAGTATAAAGTACATTAGACAAGGGTCCGCTTCAGATAGAAGGAAGGATACACCATTGAAGCAAGCCTTCACTTTGGCCATAATCTCCAAGCCTGGAGTCATTTCATCGTCCGGGAGGAGCATTGCCAAATCAGTAGCTTTCAGCCCGGGAACTCCAACTTAGCGAGGCAGCCCATTACGTCGTTGACATCGTACCAGGGAGTGCGCGCTCCTGCAAACATAGGATCTTTGCTTTTAGGGATGTCCAAAAGCCTTTTATGGCCCCTTGATTGCCGATAATCTGCCTTGTACTGTCCAAGGGGCTGATTGCGGTTGCTGGAGGAGTACTGCTCGTTCAGAGTGTATGGCGTAAGTTCGTCAGTGTAGAAACACTCCGTCTCATCCAACGTCCCCGCAGGTGTCAGTGGCAACGGTGCTTGAAAACCGCATAATTTCAATTTAGCAAGATATTGAAGGTGATGACCCGTGATGATGTGCTCTCGCTCTCCTGATGGATCGGTCGGGTCTCAGCCGATGGCCAGCCCAGGAACCCTGTATCGGTCATGCGATCGAGCGAACCAGCTTGGGAGGTCACTCACGGACTGGTAGTGTATATCTAAGGGAACGGATGGTCCTGCTACCGATGCCAAGTCAGCGGCGAGGGTGCCTTCGGTATGCGGCGTCGACAGGGCGATGGAACATGGATTGTATTGCGGCGGGTGTAGAAGTTCTCTGGCGGGTGTTCCTCGAGTCCCTTGGCAATTGTGTAGTAGCCCTGGGATGTATGCGCATCTGTATGGCTGCGTCAGAGCCGATGATTGTGGACCCATCTCATCTCTATACACGGGGTCATCGCAGCATAGAGTCCGAGAAAGTCCTGGACTGACCCCGCTAATTTCGCTGGCTCTTTCATATATGAAACGACTGCATCTATAGCAGAGGTGAGCTCTTTGGCATCAATCTCATATCCACGAGACCCGAGGTGGTCTATGATGAGCTCCTTCCAGTCCATCGCAAAGAGCTGCACATCGACAATTATTGACACGTCCCGGATGACATACTGGATCACGGAGATCTTCCAGGCCATGTGGCGGGGGTATGCCCAGAGGCCAGCGTAATTTTGCTACAACGAGTGTCAGTCATGTATGGCCTCGTCAGACGGCGATGGTAGTGTCCCATCTCACAGTATCCCTTGAAACAAGGGTTAACAGGGTATGGGTGACTTCGCTATTGTCCGACATTGTTCATTCCATAAGTCCATCCCATAGCTCTCAATTTTTCGCGATGTGGACGTCAACGAAATTTCTTTATTAGGTCTTGAGAGTGAGGGTGTCATAGTTAGTTGGGAATGATAGTTGGGCAAAAAAGCTACTCACAACCCTTAGGTTTAGTTTAGGTCAAGGCATTTTGCGGCGACAGCGACCGTCATCTGGAAGACATGAGGGTCGGGGAGCCCCGTGAGCTCTTCACCACATTGTTGTGCATGCAATTGGAGAAAGAAGATCAGAAGCTGAGGGCGCAATGAAGGAGGGCTTGAAAATAGAATGGCTTACGCTTCTACGGAAGGAAATGAAAGAAGCTTGAGATGGAGAAGGTTGGGCGACGCGATGTGTTGTGTGGTATTTGAAAGTAGGTAATGATTGATGACTGTCCACCACTGCACAGCTATAAATTTGACAAATATTGCAGTTTTGACAGAGTTTTAGATCGAGCTGAGCATCCAGAAATATGTACAGGACAATACAAACTGGAATACACTACACCAGAGCCGAGACAGCAAATATAGTCGGGCATTGCGGCCAAGGTAGATAGTTTCTCAGTGTCCGGTATCGGAACAATGGGGTGGAAGGACCTAAACTAGCAAAGTAACCAAAAGCGGCCACGGACCAGTACTGATTATCACGCAACTCATTGAATTGATCAAATATCGCATCGCAGGGAATTACTAGATTCGCCAACTGAATAGCAGGCACGCGCAGGCCCCTAGTGCACGGCGGCCAAGTCTATGCACTCGACCCAACTCTAGAAGTTCGAACGACAGACCCCAACTTATCCTTCGCCGCTTCCAATCGTTTCTTCCTTCCGCATAAATCCTCCCGTTTCTGCACCACCTCAGGGTCTTCTTGTAGCCACATAGCGCATTGTTCATGGCTGAGGTCCATCGACATCAATGCAAAGTCGACATCGCGGTCGGTTCCACGGATGAAATCGGTATCGATTTGCTTCGGTACGTTGTCACTGAAGCGCTTGTAGGCGACTGGGAGGAGTGTGTCAGTTGGTGGGAAGAATTTAGGGGTTGAACTCACCTTGAAAGTATGCTCGAACCTCTGCCATGATCTCTAGCGCAGGAGTGTTCTGATCCTCCGGGAGAAGCTTTGTGAGATCAGTAGCGGTCAAACCTTGATACCCAAGTGCTGTCAGATGAGTGAGGGCCGCAGTAATGTTATCGTAAAGCTTTTGTTGATTTTCTTCCTCGGGTCGCATGTTCGGTACAAAGCCTTGCAGCGAGGAGATGATGCCCTGCTCGTTGCGAGATCGACGGTACACTTCTTTATACACGCCGAGAAGTTTCGACTTGTAGGCGAAGAAATAATGATCGTTTTGGGTGTATGGAGTGTTCTCGCTGTTGCAAAGGTTGTCGATTTGTAGTAACATGCTTTGGAACCGTTTGCGGATCTCTTCAGAGGCAACCGATCTGCATCTTAAGGTTAGATGAAGTCAAAAAGTGCAAGGATCGCAGGAACATACGTAACAGTGTCCCGGAGTCCTCCCAACACATATTGGCTGAAGTGCTCGGCGACCACAGTCTTCACATGGTCGTCGAGAATCTCCTGGATCTCATCCAAGCACCTTGTTGCGAGGGTTTTCCATGTGACGACCGTCTCAGCTATGAGCTGCTTCTTCACCAGGAACGGGTAATTGCCGGGAAGCTCCCTGGTTCGAGATCTAGATACAGAATATATCAGCGGATGGTCCATTGAACAGAATACGTGCTGAAGAGATCATCATCGAACTTGAGAGCCAAATCCATAACCCTCTCGAGATGATAGATGTTGGGATCGTCTAGCGTCCATCCGCCCTCCTCATCAAACTGCGTTGCAGTTTTCATCAAATCCTTTTTCAGTTCCTCGTCGATCTGCTGTTGAGACGACCAAGGTAAGAAATGAGGTGTTGTAGCGAAGACGGCGTTCCTGAAACGGGCGAAGACTTGGTTGATGCTATACATCAGGCCAGTGGTGGTCGCATTATTGGACGTTACTTGATCCCCCTCAACAAGTTCGGCTAGCTTCCTGTCGAAGTCACGGAACAGTCGTAACACCTCCGCTTTTGGATCGGTGAGATTGGGCTCTGGAAGCTCGGCGAGCTCGTCATTGACGAAACGGAGCTGTTTTGAGATTTCGGTTTGGATATCTGGTAGTCTGAAACCACAGATTGAGGAGTTGGATATATGAAGGACAGCAATGCATACGTCACTCACTTCTGCGACACCAGGGCAGACAGAATCCCGCTTAGCTTCTCAGCTAGTCCCGGTGATCCTAGACGACGACGGAAGCGGGGTTGCAGTTGCATCCATGGCGAGGTTCTGTCGAAGAATGCCTTCTCTGTGGCTTTGGCGTCCTCCCACGAAATATTATCACGTAGTTGCTTCGGGTCAGGCTGCTTAACACAGAACCAGCCATTGATGAGGGCATTCTCTTTTCCGTGTAGAAGATCAACCCATTTTTGTTCGCTGCCGTGTTCAATACGATCGACTTTGGTTAGAACCCCTGTACGAATTAATCAAACAGTCAGCATTGTGTGGTGAGGCTGGGTTCGATAGCTACATACCGACAGTTCTCTTCTTCATCTCTGAGTCCCTAAGTACGAGGCGTCCGGCTCCTTGGTTCTCGAAGTCAGCTGGATGGGATGAAGTGGTGTCAAACTTCTGAGGAAGGGGGTTATATGGAACCACTGACTCTCGCAGGAGATGACGAGTAAGATTATGCAGTTGGGTCTATCGATGAAGCTCTTGGCTAAGTTTTCAACAAGCGCGATGTCCTGTTCGTTGCCTCCTTCGCCCACGTTCGCAATGATACCTACAAAGTGAAGATTGGACACTATAGAATGCGTAATGATCTGCAGCCAGACTTGCCTGGGAGATCATAAAAGTACAAATCAGGGACGTTGGGACCGGAGACGCGAATGCAAATACAATTCTGTGAAAAGGTTTGCGCCGGGTGCTCATTTGTATGCAGGTCCTCATCGTTTAGGAAAACCGACGGATCTAAGGTCGAGCGAAGAATGGCACGCTGAGCACGGCGTAATACCTTCTCCACTTCGTCCTTGTCAGTAACGGCTGGGCCGAAAGGGACCTCACGGACTTCTGGCAGTGGCTTGTCTTCCGTGTCGACGTGGAACCTAAGAGTAACAGTGCATGTCCAGGACGGGCCGCCCTGCAGGCGGCATTCGGTAGGGCACCTAGGGAGAGATCATACATCAGCGAGAAGGCTGAGAGGAATTGTTGAAATTCAGACCTAGTGCAGGTCCCAGTGTCGCGCGGAAGTTTTATCTGTGACCTGGCGTGTCAATCCGACTCGAAACAAGAGCATAGAGGATATATCACTTACTCCCGACATGCTCTCAATCAACGAGCTCTTGCCAACGCTCTGAGACCCAACCACAACGATCTGAGGAAGATCGAGCTCATTTTGAACCCTGAATCGCAAATAAGGCGGTTAGTGAGATCCTATGACAGAATGATCAGTTCACCAACCCCGTCGAATGGAGACTGTTCAAAGTCTCCAACAGCTCGCGGCGCTCTTTGGTATAGGTATTCATGGCAGACTGGTCCTTCTCTACTTGAGGCTCTATATCATGAGCGCTCGAGGAGCTGGACTGAGCTAGGCTCTGTAGAGCTGATTCTGAGCTGTTCATAGAGGGTGAATCGGATCGGGTGGACATTTTGAAAGATGGTACAAGGTACTTTGCGGGTATATGGATGGATGCGCAGACTCCACTTGGCTTTATAGATGGGGAATGTGTATCAAAAACCTATGACATCATTTACATGATGTAGAGACCTAAGTCAGCCATACCGTCAGAATGTGTATGGGAGGAGGGAGACACGTGTCCTTGGAGCCACCGCCAAACGAAGTCTGTCCAAACCGTAAAAAGAGAAATCGTTCAAGGGTATCGCTAAGCGCGTCTAAAGAGGCGGGATTGACAACATGCAAGGCGTCGAGCCGAGGCGGCCAAAAGACGCTACAAGTTGATCTGACGAGTTCAGTTGGCAGTCTGTCTTCATATATCTATGGTAAGCGATCAAGGATCTAATCACACGGTAACCTGCTGTACGATGAGAGCAATATAAATCGCTCCAACCCTCGGGTGGAATGGATCCAGAGGTTGACTGTTGATGCGTGCCACCTCAGGGTCTACCGAGTCCTGCGACAGTCCCGACTGGTCGGGCCCTTCAGATAGCCACCAGCTCTGTCCAATTGTAGATTTTGATGAAAGCGCGAGGTTTTCAAACAGTCCAAGGCTCCCAGTGAAAGCAGTGGATTCAGTTGAATAGCGTGGTGACATCAAGGTTCTGTCAAACAAACGAACTCGATGCCACGCACATCAAAGGTCTAGTAAAGATGGTATTTAGTGCTCTACATGAATAAAGGGATTGTTCTATCAAGCAACCCCGCCAGCAACCTCTCACATGTAAGGGTGAAATGAAGGCACAAGCATAGTAGAGAAGGAGATTGAACTCAAGTGTGGCTGAAAGCCCTTCATTTTACCATTACATATTAGGGGGTTGCTGGATAGAGGAATCCGAACAAAGTACTAAACTGTGCAATATATTTTAGAAAGTTTTAGAAGACTGAGCAACCGACTCAATCTTCTCCTTGGCCAGTTCTAATCTCTTCTTCTTGCCAAGTAAATCCTCTCGCCTCAGAACTTCATCCGGATCCTCCTGAAGCCAGGCAGCACACTGCTCGTGCGTGAGCTCCAAGGATGCCAAAGCCGATCCCAAATCTCCATCCAAACCTTGAATGAAGTCGGTATCAATCTGTTGAGGGATGTTATCGACGAACCGCTTGTACGCGACTACGGAGCGCATAATCAGATGAGGGAAATCTTTGGCTAGGCCTAAAGATGCAGATACCTTTGAAATATGCTCGGACTTCTGCCATGATCTCCAAGCCTGGCGTCATCTCGTCCTCTGGGAGCAACTTTGCCAGATCGGTAGGCTTCAGCCCAGGGATGCCCAATCTGGCTAGGCCTCCCATCACATCGTTTATCTCTTGCCAGCGTTGATCATGTGCAGCATTAGCTGGCGAGTTGTGGGTTTGAAGAGATGTGAGAAGCGCCTTGTGTCCTCTTGACTGGCGGTAGACGTTCTTGTATTGGCCAAGGAACTGCGAGCGGTTGCTGAAGAAGTAGTGATCGTTGAGGGTATAAGGCGTGAGTTCGTTGGCGCAAAGGTTTTTGATCTTATTCAGAGTACCCTGGAACCGCTGTCGGAGATGCTCAGCGACAACAACGCTGTTTGATAAGTGTTAGCACGGTATCATGAGAAGTGCAAACCCTGAGTCTGATGTACTCACGTGACAGCACCATGCAGCCCACCAAGAATATGCTTTCTGAAGTGGAGTCGAACGAGTTTCATCACATGGTTGGAGACGAGAATTCGAATCTCTTCAATACAGCGAGCCGCAAGGGACTCCCAGTCGTCGAGGGATCTCGCGATGAGTTTTTGGGTGACGGCAAAAGGGTAGCTTCCTGGGAGTTCCCTCGTTCGGCACCTATCTCAAGGATGATTGTTGAGAATGCAACAGTTTCGAGGATGGGCGTGCTGACTGACCGCTTTGCCAAATCCATCACTTGATCCAGGTACCAACCTTTAGAGGTGGTCGGCGCTGGGACAACATCATCTTCGTCCGCTGCATCTGTCAGCTCCTTTTGGATCTGCTTGGTCATTATTGTCCTGGAGGACCAAGGGTGAAAACGAGGAGCGGTCTGGCGGACATTATCCTTAAAATGTTCGAAAGCGGTATTGACGTTATAGACGATCCCCGAAGTGATGTTGTCCGCGTCGTAGACATCCGGAAGGCCTTGCATGTGGATAGATAGTTTTCGTTCAAATTCGCGGAACAATCCGACCACCTCCGTCTTGGGGTCTATGAGGTTTGGAGCAGGCATATCGACGAGCTCATCGTTCACGAATCGAAGCTGTCGGGTAATTTCTCCGGCGATGACTGGTAGCCTATTGAAATAATATCAATTAAGATCGTGAGAGGGCATAATTGAAAGGAGCTTACTTCTGTGCCACTAGCTCTGACAAGATCTCCCCAAGCTGCTCTGCCAGCCCCAACGATCCTAGGCGTCCACGAGTCCCGCGATCAAGTAACGACCATGGCGATGTTTCTTCAAAAAATCTCTTCTCAGCTGCTTTAGCGTCCTCCCAAGATATGCCGGAGCGAAGCTGCGGGAGGTCGGGTTGTTTGACACAGAACCAGCCATTGGGTAACACGTTCTCCTTATTGCGGAGGATGTTGATCCATTTGGCCTCACCACCTGGCTCAATACGGTCGACCTTGGTCAATACACCTGATAGAAGCAATCCCGTCAGCAGAGTCTCCGTGATTCGGCGACGAGAGACTTGCCAACAGTCCGATTCTTTAGTGCAGGGTTCCTAAGCACGAGCCGCCCAGCACCCTGGTTCTCAAAGTCGGCTAGTATGGGACAAAAAAATGTCAGAGACGTGCGTTAGGGGTCTAATTTGAAACGTACTCTCGCAGGATATCACTAGCAAGACGATACAGTTCGTCCTGTCGATGAAGCTTTTGGCAAGACTCTCTACAAGTCGAATGTCATCCTCATTGCCACCATCAGAGACATTCGCGATGATGCCTGGAAGGTGTCGGGAGAAATCGTTAGCTCGGGTCTGTTCTATGAAGTCAAATGAGTGACGTACCCGGAAGATCATAGAAATACAAGTCTGGCACATCCGGGCCGGCGACACGAATGCATACGCAGTTCTGAGAGAAAGTCTGTGCCGTGTGGCCCGCAGTTATAGGCTCAGAGTCACTAAGGAACGCGTTTGTGTCCATGGTCGGATGGAGAATGGCTAATTGAGCGCGACGCAGCATATGTTCAACGCGGCCCTTGTCCTGCTCTAGTAGGATAGGACCAAACGGTACATCGCGAGGTGAGCTTAATGGTCTGCCCGATGCGTCCATATGGAACCGGAGGACTATTCTGCACGACCACGACTGAGCGTGCTGCAGACGACATTCTGTTGGACATCTGGAAGATCGATATAACAAGATTAATCGCATTTCCACGTAATTCCGTGTGGGAGTCGTGCTTTACCTTGTACACGTTCCACTGTCGCGAGGTAGTTTGATCTACCAGAACAAACAGGATGTTCAATAAGATAATGATCAAGCAAATATCATTTATCTGTGGGTCAAGGCAAGAAAGACGTACCCCCGACATGGATTCTATCAAAGAGCTTTTCCCAACGCTTTGAGAACCGATCACACAGATCTGCGGCAGGTCCAAGTCCTGTTGTATGCTGAGATTGTTTTCTCGTGAGTTCAGATCATCAAGAAGAATTAAGGACTCACTCACCCGGTGCTGTGGAGACTAGTCAGGATATCGAGAAGTTCCCTTCGGGTGTTAGAATACGCGTCCAGCTTCGCGGTAGCCCTCGTTGTATGCTCCATGTGACTTCCGTCCAACACAGGCGGGGGGCTCCAGCTCCTCGGAGAAAGATCTTGATCCACAAAACTGAATTCTGAGGCGTCGTCGACGGAATTGCGAGAAGACCCAGGGGATGGTGTGCGCCGCTCGAGCGGTGAGCTGGACCGCCTTGAAGCAACTTCCGAGGACGGGGCTGATGGGGCTGAGGGAACGGAGACCGGTCGCATTGGAAGGCAAGCCATCCTGATTCTTTCCGACGCCGGAGACACAGTGGTAGTGGAAGGGATGAAGGTAGGGAAGGGGGCATCCTGTGGGGGCCAGACGAACTCTGGAGCGTGATAGTTGAGGCCAGTGGGTCCTATGAAGACCGCGTTAGTTAGAGACTTCCTGCTCTTCTTGGGAGGCATGCTGAGAGTTGAGTGATACGGAATGTGAACGCAATGGGGACTGTTTTATGGTACTGGCATGTGTATGCTTACGTCATTATGTGGACCTCCGACATGTTAACATTCGCTCCGCAGAAGTGTATGCTTGACCCTTGGACTTCTCGTCCTCGCAGTGCGCCTCGTGAGGGCCTTTATGCTAGACGGAAGAGGCCTATTCGTGCTGCGCTCAACATCTAACGTGTCAGGTGCAGCCGTTCGGAATACCAGCACCAGAATATGAAACAAACTCAGAACAAAGGCGCATTACAAGTGTGTATTGAGAAACGTTTAAGATAAGGGAGCGGTCAGTTGGTTGGCCGGCCGGGCAAGTTGGGCAGAAAGGACGGAAAGATTGATCGTGATCTCAATAAGATCATTGATGCCTGCTTTCACACAACTCCGCTTTACGCCGTTGCAACAAATAAATGTTTAACTATCTATTTATATCGGCCGCAGCCGATACCCGGAAGAATGGCACAAGATTGTGAGGTTCATGTAAACAGAATTGGAGGTCTTATACAACGTTGGCCCGAGAGGACCAGGACTAAGCTTCTCGTTCGCTATCTTCAGCCCCCGCCCCCTTTCTGACGAATTCTTCTCTCATACTAGCCACTCTAGGGTCTTCTTTCAACCAGGCGGCACATTGCTCGTGACTGAGGTCCAAAGACATCAACGCCAGGTCAACATCTCCATCCAAACCGTGAACAAGGCTGTGTTGAATCTGCAATGGGACAAGATCGCTGAGGCGCTTGCATGCAACTGAGAAAGAGGGGGATAACTTACGATACAGACTTATTACTGGGTGAGCGCGGACCTTGAAAGTAGGCTCAAACCTCAGCCATAATCTCCAGTGCTGGGGTCAATTCGTAGTCCTGAGGAAGGAGCTTCACAAAGTCATCGACCTTCACCTCTTTGTATCCCAAGACCCGTAAACCCAGAAAGGATCTGCTTTCTGAGCTCGACATGACTTGATGAAGACGCAGCATCTGCATCCCGGCTGGACTTGAGGTCTGGGCTCTTCGAAGTTTGGATAACACTCTGCCCTCCCCTTGGGGCTCGATACACTGACTGGCACATATTCGGAAACTTGCCGCGATTGGAGAAGCATTATCAATCATTCCAGGTCCATGATATGGATTCCATATTGCAAAGGTTCTTGATCGTCTTCAGGGGGGTTTGGTGGCGTTGTTGGATGACTGCTGTTGCAACGGCACTATATATCATGCACCTCGTTTAGTTCAATATAGAATACATGGTGGAAGACTTGCATCACGCGACTCCATGGCCCTCTCAAAACTTAGGCCTTGAAATACTCCCGGATCGGACGTTGGGCGCTGTCGCTGATGGACTGATGAATCTCCCCAAATGATTGAACAGCTAACGCCTGCCAAGTCTTCATGGCTTGAACGATGAGAATTTCTTTCTTTCTTTTCACCACGAAGGGGTAATCTCTAGGTAATCCCCTCTTCCGGCATCTTCATACACAACAGAATCAACGACAGTCTATCGAAACCTTCTGAAGGAGGATCTCAGCGTTTGGCCAACCCCATTACTCTTTCAAGATGGTACACCTCAGAATCGTCACAATATTCGAAACTTTCAGAGCCCCGTCGTGGCCGTCTGCCTCTCGAACCAGTTCTTGTAGCGGTTTGTGGTCGAGAACGAGTTTTTTAAAGACCAGGTTCGGAATTGTGGAACGGTGAGAAAGACCTCTCCTTTTTCTTTCTTTCGAAAAAGTTCGTAGACAGTGTTGGAGTGATAAATGAGTTCTGTGGAATTGGGTTCAGAGGAGTCGGGAAGAGTGGTGGCCTCGATTTGCATTGAGAGCTTTCGATCAAAGTCACTGAAGAGCCTGGTTGATAACCTCCGCCCTCGGATCCTTAGTGTTTGGCGCCGGGGGATCGGTAAGCTGGGACTCGATGGAAATCAGCTGCTTATCTATCGTGGCTCAGATCTTGGGGAGCCTGTTGCGCAGGCGTCAAGGTGTTCAACAGACCAGAGGGGCGAGAGTCACTGCTCTTGCACCATGTCGCACGGCATGGTGCTCAGCGGATCGGCTCGCGCATATGATCCAAGCCGGTTGCGGTGGGAACCGAGGTGCGACCATG
>WSTV01000367.1:0-30277 GCA_019632285.1 Tulasnella sp. 332 | reverse complement strand
CCCCTCATCTGCTCTGCCAGTGAGGACTTGCCCATTTGCCCCAGTTGCTATTTTAACAGGTTATGGGCCCAGACCTCACCTAAATTCCCCCCTGCCAGCACTAGAATCAATCACTACCCCTTCTACACTCCCCTCAACTCGTCTTTATCACCTTGAGGCTTCCATTTTTCAACTTCCACTGCCTTTATCCTGTGCTAAGTTGCCCTCATCAGTCTAGACATCAATCTAGACCATCACCAACCCTCTCCCAATCCTATTCCTTATGATTCCAATCACGCCATCCCACCAACCGTCTCATTCTCTATCCATTACCATGCCAGCTGCTACATCAACAGAGCAAATCACTCTCACAGAGGGAAACTTCTCCTCCTGGGCCTCATATATCCAGGATAGGTGGCTAACCTCTGGGCATCTTGCTTGGAAGTGTTAGAATGGCAACTAAGGGCAAATGGGCAAGTCCTCACTAGCAGAGCAGATGAGGGGAGAAGAGTCCAAGTGAATTGATAATATATTAGAGAAGAGGGAAGGAATAACACATACCTGGCAGAGCAGATGAGGGGGGAAGAGTCCAAGTGAATCAATGCAGATTCTGTTAAACTTGCAACTTAGGATGAGATGGTAAGTCTGATGGTGCAGACAGTGACAAAGTCCAACTAAGAATTGATAAGGATAAATAATGAAAATATAAATGCATTACCTGACAGTGCAGACAGTGACAACATCTGAGTAAGAGTTGGTAAGTGCTTCATCACTATACACTGTCAGTGAATATATAGACAAATATAAACTTATGCACAGACCTCAGTCATAGTTGTGCACTATACTGTGGTTAGATAACAAGTCAATCACAAATGATAGGACAAGTAAAAAGATATAAGATGAGAAAGTAGACCATAGGTGGGGATGATAGAAAGATGAGATGTGAATGATAGATAGAAATGGGATTTGTGTGTATTACCATGATGACAGGGGTGACTGACTAAACCTAAGCCTAATGACGGAGCATCACCACATAGGTGCTTCAATTAGCGCCTAAGCGAGCCACAGAGCACCCTACAGCACACACCACCTGGACACTTAGCTGTGGATGCTACAGTGGGTGCTTAAGTGAGCCAACAAGTGCCTAGCAACACACCCCTGAGATGTAGCACCTCTGCTCACCTAGTAGTGAAGTCCTATCTGTGTCCTGTGCTCCTCCACAAGCTGCCTGTGTTACATGAAGGCTCTAAGATGTGACTAACATTAGGCTTAGGTTTAGTGACTCATGATGATCAAACTTAGGTTTAGTGACTCATCATCATTAGGCTTAGGTTTAATGACTCACATCAGCCAACATAGTAATGCATGCAACTCTCCTCCTATCTTCATCATTTACATCTCACATTCCTATCATCCTCATATATGTTGCAGGGTGCTTGTTGGCTTGCTTAACCGCCCACTGTAGCGCCCACAGCTAAGCGCCCAGGTAGTGTGTGCTGTAGGGCGCTCTGTGGCTCGCTTAGGCGCCAATTGAAGCACCTACGTGGTGATGCTCACACCTCTGCCACCAAGTCCCAAGACCACCCTCTCTACTCTCATCCCTTTGTCCATTGGACTTCCCCCTTGCCTAAGCGCCCACTAGCATGCTGGCGCTTATCCTGGTTCATCTCCTATCTCCACTGGCCTTTGTTCCACCTAGGACAAAGGCATTCTATTCCCCATTCGCTTCTGATCACTCCCATTGTGCTGCATTTCCCCATTTGTCCACAATCACTTCATTGTCCTCTTATCTCTATTGGTTTCCAATCGCTTCCCTGGTCTTCCCTTCTTTCTTTGTGTTGTGGTTCTTCCTTTATCACTTATATCTTTCTTTGTGATGTGTTCTGCCTTTGTGGCCTCTGCCTATATGTACTGGCAGAGCTGAGGGGGTGAATCTGCATCAATTCACTTGGACTCTTTCCCCCTCATCTGCTCTGCCAGGTATGTCTTATTCCTTCCCCCTTCTCTAATATATTATTGATTCACTTGGACTCTTTCCCCCTCATCTGCTCTGCCAGTGAGGACTTGCCCATTTGCCCCAGTTGCTATTCTAACAATATACGGTCTATTTTCTTATATTATAACCTTTCTATTGTCCTATCATTTGTGTTTGTTATTCTAACCATAGTGTAGTGCACAACCATGACTGAGGTCTGTGCACATGTTGTGTTTGTCTACTTACACTGACTGTGCAGAGTGTTGGAGTCCTTATCAATTCTCACTTGGACTTCACACCATCTGCATTGTCAGGTAAAGTTTCATATCATTGTCTTAGTATCAATTTATTGTTGATTCTCACTTGGACTTCACACCATCTGTATTGTGTTAAGCAAAGACTTACTATCACAGATAATGTCAACAGGTCTGACACTTTAACCACTCAACCATCTGTACTTTCCTAAGTTTCACCACTCGACCATCGTTGCCAGGTTGAGTGTTCAATCCTTGCTCCAACAACATTTCCATCTCTACATTGCTCATATTGGTTATCCCTTATCGTTCCCACTCATGGACTATTTTCTCATATTATAACCTTTCATGTGTCTAACCTTTGTGATTGAGATTATAACCATAGTGTAGCGTGTTAAGAGTGGTAATGTGGGCAACACTTGCAGAGAGCAAGTGAGGGGGGATTTGTGTAAGGAAAATTGACAAAGTGTATTGAGAAAGCTTCTCTACAGTGATAAATACAAAGTGAAACGTGTTGCAAACACGGCACAGCATAGAAGCCCTGTGCCACATATGCACCTTCAAAGAAGCAAGTCAATACAAAGAAGATAGGATCGATGGGAGATAGAATCATTGATCCTGAAAGAACCAAAGAAGATAAGAAGACGCGGCTTAGACACAGCTGTGCCGATAAGTGCCCGGCCTCAGATCTGAGACCGTGGCTGAAGATAGTCTGAACTGATCGAGATAAGATAGAGAAGGAAGATAGGGAGAGAGGAAAGATAGGCTAACTGCTAGTGCAGTTCATGTGCGATAAGGTTGTAAGTTGGCTATCATATAGATGTGACATAGCCGCTTCCAGCCATAGTAGTGTTGAGACATTAGGTATTGATCTGAAGGAGATGTAGCACATTGCAGCACATGATGGGCGCTTAACACACCCCCCAAGGTGGTACGTCTCCAACCTAGTATAGACCCACGCGCTGATGATGGCCTACCACAAGGATGCGAGGAAGTGCCTTGGTGAGTAGGTCTGCAGGCATGATGGCAGTAGGACAGTAGTGGATGCTGATATTCTTCTTCTCAGCAACCTCGTTGCGAATCCAGTATTCATCTAGCATGATGTGTTTCATGTGACTGTTTTGAACCGAATCGTTTAAGACCTGGATGGTGGACTGATCATCAATGTGGAGTGGTGATGGGCCAGGGAACTTTCGACCAAGTTCACCAAGCAGCTGTCATAACCATATGATCTCAGTACCAGCTAGTCCTGCTCCATAGAATTCTGCCTCTGTTGACGACCTGGCCAGTTTGCCTTGTAGTTTGCTGGCCCAGCTGATGGCTCTGCTTCCAATCTTCACAAGGAACCCATTGGTAGACTTCTTGTTATCCTTGTTGCCTGCGAAGTCAGCATCAGTGTATTTTGTAAACTGATGTTTGTCATGGTTGGCGTCCGAGTATGAAGTGGAAAGGGAGGATTGAGTGGGGTCTGGATGGTAGGTCATACAGAGGTCTTTCATGCTTTGGACATAGCGAAACAGGTGCTTGACCGCTTTCCAGTGCTGCATGCTGGGGTTGGCATTGAAGCGAGCGAGTTTGTGGACAGCATAGGAGATATCAGGATGAGTGGCTACAGCTAGGTAGTTTAGTGCTCCAACAGCATTGAGTGTTAAATTTTACGACTTATGCAATTGAGTGAACCTGACAACACAACCAGTGATGGAGTTCAGATGATAATTCGATAAGGAACTCCACCACTGTTGTGTTGTCAGTACAAGTAGACAAACACAAACATGCGCACAGACCTCAGTCATAGTTGTGTGCTACACTGTGGTTAGAATGATAGAGATGAATAATGGAACAGTGGAAAGGTGATAATATAAGAAAATGGACCATGAATGGGGACAATAGGAGTATGAGATGTGAACGATATAGTGATAGTGGATTTGTGTGCATTACTGCAATGACTCACTAAACCTAAGCCTAGATGTTGTGACTCACTAAACCTAAGCCTAGTGGTGATGAGTCACTAAATCTAAGCCTAGAATTCAGTCTCATAGAGTGTTCATCGCGCAACATTGAGGTATGGAATCTGCTGCATTTCCTTGATATCTGCTGCTGAAGTGGGGCACATGTCGTTGGTAAGGTGTGATCCTGGTTCCATAGGTGTGGTGACAGGTGAGCAGTTGGCCATGTCAAAACAGGACAGCAAGTTGATACAGTATTGTCGTTGCGACAAGTACATGGTTTGATTGGGATGATCATGGGTGATGGAGATGCCAAGTAGGAAAGAGATTAGTCCTAAGTCATGAATTTTGAATGCCTTGGAGAGCTCTCTTTTGACTTCTTCGATGCGATCTTTTGACTGCAACATGATTGTTAGATCATCAACATGTACTGGGATGATCACCTTGATGCCTGTTCCAGACCAGCAGTAGATGCTGGGATCTGACACCAGTCGTTTCAACCCCATTTTCTCTAGCACTTGTCCCAACTTCTTGTACCATAGTCTTCCGCTCTGCTTCAAACCATAAAGTCCTTTTCTTAAATGATAGACTTCATCACCTTTTTGGAAACCTTCTGCTTGATGCATGTATACAACCTCATTGTCTGGGAGCACACCGTTGAGGTAGGCATTAGAGATGTTGAGGGATTCAATTTCCCAGTCTTCAATTGCTGCAAGGGCGAGGAGGGCTCGGATGGCTGCTAAGTGCATGGTTAGTGCAAATAGTTCCTGCAGGTGATAGTCGACACCAGGGCGTTGAGAGAAACCTTGTGCTACAAGTCAAGCTTTGTATCGCTCTATCTCACCATCTGATGTTCTCTTGACTTTAAATACCCATCGTGATCCTATAGGTTTTTGATCCTTGGGGGCTGGAACTAGTTCCCCTATTCCGTTTGCAATGTGGGCTCCCATTTCTAGTTGAGCTGCTGCAAGCCACTTGGCATGGTCTGGGAGTGCCATCGCTTCTCTGAACGTTTTAGGTTCAGTGCTGTCAGCCGATACCTTGAGTGTGCTCTCATGACATCTCTCCAGTCCTTGGTCATAGGTGAGGTACTTGACTTCAGGATAGACAATGTCCAGAGCCTCAACAATCTGGGCAGATTCAGTGTCGCTGCTGGAGTTTTCGGAATTGTCACTATCTGGACCAGATTTTCTTGCACCCCCTTGAGGCTCGGGAGATTCGTCTGAGTCATTTGTATCAAAACGAAGTGGGAGGGTGGCACCGAGTATGCCAGGATCTGCTGGAGGATTACAGGTTCAAGGAGGATTGCAACGAGGTGGGGCTGGTGGAGGAGGTGCTGGAGAAGGACTGGGAGGTGTGTGTAGACATAGTGGGTCATTGCTGTCACTACTGTTGTCACCCAGTAGGTCATTGAGGATGGCAGCAGGGTCATCTCCCTCCTCTTTTATTTCTGGTTCTACTGACCAGGAGTCTTTCATCAGCTCATTCACCATGCATTTTCCTTTTCCCTTTTTGTTCTTTTGGGCTGGCTTTCGAGTGGCTTTGTAGCCAAATGAAGGGCCGGGTGTAGGAGCTGTAGTTGACGCAGTTGTTGCTTCTCTTGCCCTGTGCTTTGTTGTGCTTCCTCTCTATGGGTTGCCTGATGATTATCCTCGATTGTTGTCATCACTTTCACTTTTATTTTCCACATATTCATTGCTATCGTACACCTTTTTCTTTGGGGGCACTGATGTTGGTGTGGAGGGTAATGGTGCGTTCTGTGGAGGACGAGGCGGTGGTGCAGGTGGTGGTGGTGCACCCCATGCACTGCAGTGTGCTTGAGGAGGTGGTGGGATAGGAGCAGGAGCAGGAGCAGGAGGCGCACCCCATGGGCCACTATCATCAGCTGGTGTTCCATTCTCAGTTGGTGCTGAAGCGATTGGTAGTGGTGCAATTGTGATGTCACCACTGATAGGGACAAAGGGCTTGTCCTCATCAGTCCAAGGTATTCCAGGGAACTCATCTTCATTGAATGTGACGTCGTGAGAGATGATGATCTTGCCTGTTTCCGGATTATAGCACTTGTATCCTTTATACTCATCAGCAAAACCAAGGTAAACGTATTTCTCTATGTGCCATGGTGCCTCTGTTCGATACTTCTTCTGGATATGGACGTATGCGCAACATCCGAAGACTTGAAGTGTTATAAGGTTTGGTTTCTTGCCATAGAATGCTTCGAATGGCATCATGTTCTTGATGGCAGAAGTAGGAGTGGCATTTATGATGCAAACAGTGAAGGCTGATACATGCATCCAGCACGCATTGGGTAGTTTGGCTTCAGCAAGTATGGAGGTAGTGCCTTGTTCAATCTTGCGATTGTTGCGTTCTGCGAAACCATTTGATTGGGGGCTGTTCTTGGTTGTTTTCTCATGTAGAATGCCTTCTTCTTTGAGGTAGTTGCTGAAGTTGTGGCCAATGAATTCGCCTCCCTTATCATCCCTCAACTGCTTCACTTGTGTCACGACTACGTCGCGCCTAAGTCCAACTCGAACACGGAGACCTTGTTACAGTCACATTCTACTATCACACGGAATGGAGAACTCAGAGAACTCAGAGAATAGTCGGACCCACATCGGATAAGCATCGGTTTAACTTCGGACTCTTTCTAATCATGTGTCTCTCTTGGTCAGCCTTCTCTCGCTTAGCACGCTTCTCTTCTCTCGGCTAGGAGGTCACCTGTCACTGCCCCGCGCTTCTATCCTCGTGTTCTCCCACACCGCCGCGCAGTGTACTCGTGTTATGTTGTAAGCCTCCACTCATGTATCTCTATTTATACTGGTAGGTGTAGAGGACTTATTCCTCACGCAACGTCTTGATTTCCCTCTTACACTGTACTCCTCTCTCCTCTCCACTCATCAACGTTGAGCTCCTAGTGCTCTTCGTTGTCTCTTATACATTTTATTGTTCCCATCATCGAGCTCCTAGTGCTCGACGTCGTCCAGCGGTCCTCTCAGACACCCCATCGTGACAACTTGGTGTCCAGTCTGTTTCTCTATCATGGTCTTCCACTCTTTGAATGCTGTGAATGTCTCGTTCTTCCAATGAAGTGCTGATATCCAGATCATACACGTTGAGATGTCTGTGAATGTGATCCAATACTTGAATCCTTCATCTGTTGGTGGCATGGAGCCGTGTAGGTCTGAGGTGACCAGTTCTAGAGGCTTAAGCATGGTAGGAGGAGTGGGGGAGAATGGATCTCGATGGGCCTTTCCAGCAAGGCATGGTTCACATATCGATGGGATAGGGATGTCCTTTTCTTGGATGTCTATGCCTTTTGCCATCTTGCCTTTGATCAGCTTCTCAAGTCTGTCCTTTCCAATGTGAGCTAGGTGACGATGTAGGAGGTGATGGGTGATAGGAATAGACTTGGCGAATAGGGCACCTTCTGGAGCTTCTACAGTATGACCATCAAGCCAAGACGCTTTGTCACGATAAGAGGTGGTTAGAATGGGTTTTCCATCTGCTTTGAAGACCATTTGTGTTGCAGAGATGCACACAGTCACTCCATGCTTTCGCACCATGGGGAGTACAGCAAGGAGGTTATTGGATAGAGCAGGGACATACAACACACGACTTAGAATTACAGGGGGGGCTTTCACCCCATCGATTTCTGGCTGGAACACAACATCTCCCCTACCTTGTGCATAGACCACATCATCATTGGCTACTCGCACTGGTATATAGCAGGGGATCATGTTCCTGATCCATGAACGATGGGGTGTCATATGTGATGTGGACCCCATGTCTGTATTCCAAGCGTGGTCAGCCTGTGTTGATGGGGAAGAGGGATCGCGACGACTTGCCATTTTAGCGTGCTCTGCAGTGGTGTCCAGGTCACTATTGCTCTTGATGTTGCTGTCCTGGTTGTCCTCTGTTGCCTTTGCTGCCGCCTCCTTGCCTTTTGCCTTTGCCTTTGCCTTCCTCTCTTCATCCTGCTTCTTGAGGTGCGTGGGTTTCTTGTCTGGGTACCTCTTGTTAAGCAGAAGACTCATGGTCACTGATAATGTATTCAGGTCTGACGTCTTAACCATTCGACCATTGGCACATCCAACACTCTTAACCACTCAGCCATCACTAGCAGGTTGAGTGTTCAACTCCCACTCTGGCAACATTTTATCATTTCCTATCGCACACATCCACTACTCCCATTGTCTCCATTTATGGTCGATTTCCTCATCTTATAACCTTTCGAATGTTCATCTATTTGTGACTGACATCTTAACCACAGTGTAGCACACAACCATGACTGAGGTCTGTGCGCAAACTTTGTTTGTCTACTTCTAACTGACAACACACAGCGGTTGAGTTCCTTATTGATTCATTGTTAGAACTCAACCATTGATTGTGTTGTCAGGTAATGTTCTTATACTCTTTAATATTCTGTTAAACTTTCAAACTTATGCAATAGAGTGTACCTGACAATACAAACAATAGTGAAGTTCAGACGATAATTCGATAAGGACTTCACCACTGTTGTGTTGTCAGTTATAAGTAGACAAACACAAATACGCACACAGACCTCAGTCATGGTTGTGCGCTACACAGTGGTTAGAAAGGTGAAGATGATAAATGGTAGAACATTGGAAAGGTGATAATATAAGAAAATGGACCATGTATGGGGACAATAGGAGTATGAGATGTGAATAATAGAATGGGAGTGGATTTGTGTGCATTACCGCGATGACTCACTAAACCTAAGCCTAGGCATGATGACTCACTAAACCTAAGCCTAGTGGTGATGAGTCACTAAACCTAAGCCTAGAGTTCAGTCCCATAGAGTGTTCATCACACAACACACCCCCATAATGTAGCAAATCGACTTATCTAGAATTGAAGGCCCATTCGTTTTCGATGTTCTTCGATGAGTACTCGAGGTAGGGCCTTAGTGAGGATGTCTGCTGGCATTTTATTGGTGGGACAGTATCGTGCGTTGATAGTCTTGTGGATGGTGACCTCATTGCGAATCCAATACTCTTGTATGTTGACGTGTTTCATGCAGGTAATACCTACCACATCGAGTAGCACTTGGATGGTGCCTTGATTGTCGATGAAGAGAGGGGATGGGGATGACATGTCGTATCCGAGCTCTGTGAACAAGCTTCTCATTCACATTATCTCTTTTCCAGCAAAACAGGCGCCATATAACTCAGCTTCTGTCGATGATCCAGCGATTTGCCCCTGTAGTTTACTGGCCCATGAAATTGCTCCAGTCCCCATTTTTATGACGTAACTGTTTATTGACTTCTTTTTGTGAGCTGTGTCTCCAGCGAAATCGGAGTCAGTCTAGGTGGTGAATGGAGAAGATTGAGTGGGGTTGGGGGCATATGTGAGTTTTAGGTTGATCATCCCTTTGATGTATCTCATAAGGTGTTTGACCGCTTTCCAGTGGATCATTCCAGGATTGGAGTTAAAGCGAGAGAGTTTGTGGATGGTGAAGGAGATGTCAGGGCATGTGGCAATTGCGAGGTAGTTGAGGGCTCCGACTGCGTTGAGGTATGGTACATTCTTCATTGCTGCGACGTCTTCAGGCTTTATGGGTGCATCCTCTGGTTGGAATCGCAATCCAGGTTCCATTGGTGTGGTGATCGGCTTGCATTCTGACATGTTGAACCTTTCTAGTAGATCTACACAGTACTGCCGTTGGGAGAGGTGTAGCATGCGGTTGGGACGGTCGCGAGTGATGGCAATGCCTAAGAGGAAAGTGATGGGTCCTAAGTTGCGGATCTTGAATTTTGATGATATCACTTTCTTGATTTCTGCAACTTGTTCAGCAGATTTGGCAGTGATTGTTAGATTGTCGACGTGTACTGGGATAATCACCTTTGTTCCTTCTCCTGCCCATATGTAGAGGCTTGGGTCCGACACCAATCTCTTTATGCCTATCTCTTTTAGTGCGTCACCTAGTTTCTGGTACCAGAGTCTTCCACTTTGCTTCAGACTGTACAGTCCCTTTTTTAGTTCGCAGACGTCGTCTCCTTCTTGGAATCCTTCAGGTTGCTTCATGTAGACTGCTACGTCATTTGGGAGTTCACCATTGAGGTAGGTGTTGCTGATGTCAATTGAATTGATTTCCCAATCGTTGAGTGCTGCATAAGCGAGGACAGCACGTACTGATGCCATGTGTGTTGTTGGGGCAAAGATCTCGTTTTTGATGTAGTCTTGTCCAGGTCACTGCAAGAAACCTTGAGTGACTAGTCTAGCTTTGTATCATTCGATATTCCCGTGAGCGTTATGTTTTACTTTGAAAACCCAGTGTGATCCAATGGCTTTTCGATCGTTTGGCAGTTTGACTTTTGTCCATGTTCCGTTTCGTATATGGGCTTCCATTTCAGCTTCTGCTGCTTCATGCCACTTGTCTCTGTCAGGTCGCATCATAGCTTCTCTGTACGATCTGGGTTCCTTGCTGTCTTGTGCCACTTCGTGTGCCTTTTCGAAGCATTTTTGCATTGCTTCTTCATAGGTGATGAGCTCGCATTTGGGATAGATGATCTTTATAGCCTTCATGTAGGCTGCTGATTCTTCTGATGCATTGTTGTCTTCTTCTTCTTCTTCAGCATCTTCTTCCGTGTCGTTGCATTCGCTATCTGGTGCTGCGACTGATGGGTTTGATGCATTGCTTGACAGATCAGAGTTATTTTCTTCGTCTTCTTCTGACGATGATGAGGAGGGAACTGGCATTGATTGGTGTTCTTCAACGAATGGCAGTCGTCTTGCACCCCCCGAAGGCTGTGGATGGTTGAATCAAGGCAGCATGCAAGCGCCTATGACTCCTTTGTCAAATGGAGTTTGGCATGCTCCTGGAGGGTTACGTCGAGGTCCTTCTTGTTCTCTAGGAGGAGCTTGTTGCTGCTGGTTTGGAAGTGGATTGTTGCTCAGGCCAGGTTGATTTTCTAGGTCCATTGGAATGTCCTTTGGTTCTTGTGAGTACAATGTTCCTCTGATTTCCTCCAGCATACATAGCTTTTTTCCTTTCGCTAGTTTCTCCTTGCTTGCTTCTTTTCTATCTTTTGGCAAAGTCGGCTGGGCATGTGGATTAGTGGTTGCTGGTGATTCCCTTTCCTTCCCTTTCCTGCTTTGTCTTGTTTTGAAGTATTCTTCTTCGTATTGCTCCTCTGGTGACACAGTGCAGAGTTTCTTGGGACGTTTTCCTGATTTCCCTTTTTTCTTGGGACTTGGTTCCCAGTCATCATCCTCTTCGGTCTCCTCCTCATCCTCATTTCCGTCGTTGTCTTCCTTATAGTCGTCATTGTCCCAGGTTTTATTCGGTCAGGTGATTGAGGAGGGGTTGGTGATGAGGATGAGGAGGATGAGGAAGATGAGGAAGTGACATTTGTAGGTGGTGGACAAGGTGGCCAAGATGGTGTCAATGCACCCCTGACTGTGGCGTGTGTTGGAGGTGTAGGGGGACCTGGTGTTGTTGTTGTGGGATAATGGAAATATCCTCCTGTGAAGGGTGCATCATCTGCATCCCATTCAATTGAGGGGAATTCTATTTTGTTGAAGGTCACGTCCCTTGATATCACTATTTTGTCAAGCGAAGACTTACAGTCTCAGATAATGTTTTCAGGTCTGACGCTTTGACCACTCGACCATTCACCTATTCCTACACTTTTACCACTTGACCATCATCACCAGGTCGAGTGTTTGATCCTTACACCAACAACATTTTATTTTTACATCGCTCACATCAATTACACTCTATCGTCCCCACCTATGGACTACTTTCTCATATTATAACCATTTACATGTCTAACCTTTTGTGATTGAGATTCTAACCACAGTGTAGTGCACAACCATGGCTGAGGTCTGTGTGCAAACCTTGTTTGTCTACTTAGACTGACAGCACAGTGGTTGAGTTCACTATCAATTCATCATTTGAGCTCAACTGTTCTTGGTGCTGTCAGCATCGATCACCATTTGGACCTTACTCCCCCTTGACTGAACTATCAGCAAGGATCCTCAGTCCACATTTCCCCTACCCAGGTTGCTAGTTTAACACGATCTCATGTAATGGCGATACCAAGGAGGAAGGAAATGGGGCTAAGGTCGCAAATCTTGAATTTAGAGGCTATAGCCTTTTTGATCTGGGTGACGCATTCCTTGGATTTGGCTGTGATAGTTAGGTCATCTACATGGACTGGGATTATGACCTTCATGTCGTCAGTGCCCCATACGTAGATGCTAGGGTCTGAGATGAGTCGAGTCATGCCGAGTTCCTTCAGTGTGTCTCCTAATTTTTGGTACCATAGACGTCCACTTTGTTTTAGTCCGTATAGTCCCTTTCTCAACTTGCAAACTGTATTTCCTTGCTGGAATCCCTCAGGTTGTTTCATGTAGACTGAGGTGTCTTCAGTGAGTTTGCCATTCAGATAGGCGTTGCTTATGTCGACTGAGTCGATTTCCCAATTGTTGAGGGCAGCAATGCTGAGGATAGCATGGATAGAGGACATACGAGTGGTTGGGGCGAAGATTTCATTGACATGGAAGTCTTGACCAGGACGTTGTAAGAATCCTTGGGCGACCAGTCAAGCTTTGTACCGATCAATGTTTCCTTTGGCATCACGTTTTATCTTGAAGACCCATTGTGGGCCGATTGCCTTTCTATCTTCAGGTAGTCTTACCAGTTCCCAGGTGCCGTTTTCCATGTGTGCCTTCATCTCCGCTTCTGCTGCTTCTTGCCATTTTGCTCTGTCATCTCTTTTCATTGTCTCTCAATATGATTGTGGTTCGCTGTCGTCTGCTGATACTCTGCATGCTTGTTCCATGCAGAAGTCCATTGCTTGTTCTGCTGTGAGGTGGATGTGGTTGCAATTGTCTGAGCAGGCAATAGAGATTGCCTGAATGAGTGCGGTCCGTTCACCATCACTGGTTTCTTCTTCAGTTGATGCAGGGTAATGAGAAGATGTTGAAGGTGATGGTGGGCCAGGGACATTGCGTTCTAGGACACTGAAGGTTGGTGGTTGATCGTGTTTTGCACCCCCTGAAGGTAATGGAGGATTGAGGTTTAGCACTGGGACAGGTGGATATCTGGATCCTTGAGGAGGTGGAGCCATGGAGATTGGTAGGCCAGGACATAGTCGCATTTCACCCCCTGGAGGTGACATGGGTATATTGCCTAGTTCTCTAGGGTTGACTGGTTGAGAACGAGCACATTCGCGTTTTTGAGCAGGAGGGGGGACCGTTGGTACTGATAATGACGAAGAGGATGGGGCACCAGGTATCGGTTGATTCATGATTGGAGGTGCTGGTGGAGGGACGACTGCTCTTGATCTGAGACGAAGCAGGTCATCGCTATCTTCTGATTGTGACCATGAATCACCTTGTAGTTCTCTGATCATGCATTGACCCTTTGTTCCCTTCTTCGGTTTTGGTGCTGGTGCTGGACTTGGGCTTGGTGGCGATGTGGATGAGTTGTTAGATGGTGAGGGATCTCTGGATCGCTTTGGTTTTGGTACGTCCTTATATTTAAAGGTTGTTGTGTTGTACGGAGATCCAGTTGAGCTTCTGTATCCACTCTTGCCTCCATGTCGTGAAGATGGTGTCCAGTCACTGGGAGTCCAGTCATTGTATGGTCGTGAAGATGGTGGCGGTACATAATCACTGTTGTCATGTGGCTGTGTGGCCCTGTATTTTCCTTTTGCCTTGGGTGTTGGTCCGTGATCTTTGCCTGAGGATGATGAGTTGGGAGATGATGGCAGTGGGATGTTTGCTGGTGGCCCGCAAACCCAGACTCCTTGTGGAGCTTGGGGTGTAGTGGGTGACAGTCCACTAGCTGTGGGTGTTATGACAGGTACGCCTCCGGTCAGTTGGGATGTTGACTTCGTATGTGGGATGTAGGTGTATCCGCCATTGAATGGTTTGTCATCTGCATCCCATTTGATTGATGGGAATTCACTTTCATTGAAGATAACATCACGTGATATTATGATTTTGCCAGTGTTGTCGTCGTAGCACTTGTATCCTTTGTAACCCTCTTCGAAGCCAAGATAAATGCATGGGCGAGTATGCCAGATATCATCACCTCTCTTCTCCTTTTGGATGTGGACCCATGCTCTACATCCAAAAACCCGAAGTTTTGAGAGGTTGGGTCGTTTTCCATAAAAGGCCTCATGGGGTGTCATGTTTTTGACTGCTGAAGTAGGTGTCGCATTGATGATTCGGACAGCAAGTGCAATGGCGTGCATCCAGAATGATTGTGGCAATTGAGCTTCGGCAAGCATACAGGTGATGTTTGTGTCTAGTTTTCGGTTGACTCGCTCAGCGATACCATTTGACTGGGGTGCGTCGGTGGTTGTTCAATCGTGGTGGATTCCTTCTTCACCCATGTATCTATCCCACTTGTGACCGATGTACTCACCACCCTTGTTGTCTCTGAATACCTTGATTTTGTGCCTTGTTTGTTTCTCCACATATGCCTTCCAATCTTTGAACGAGTCGAAAGCTTGGTCTTTTCGTTTTAATCCGTAGACCCATATGGCTCGCGAGTAGACGTCGGTGAACATGATCCAATACTTGTATCCTTCGTTTGTTTCGGGAAGGGGTCTGTGTAGATCAGAGACGACGATCTTGAGAGGTTTGGTGATGATTGTTTTCAAGGATGGATAAGGTTCACATTTCTGTTTTCCCGCAAGGCAAGGTGTGCAGAGACCAGGAAATAGTTCGTCTTTTCCTTGGAGCTTCAATACTTTTGTCATTTCTTCTTTGAGCATGAGGTCAAATCTATCTTGTGTTAAGCGAGGACTTACAGTCTCAGATAATGTATTCAGGTCTGACGCTTTAACCACTCGACTATCTGCCCATTCCTACAATTCACCACTGGGCCATCATCACCAGGTCGAGTGTTCGATCCTCACACCAACAACATTTTACTTTTACATCTTTCACATCAATTACTCCTTATCATCCCCATCTATGGACTACTTTCTTATATTATAACCATTTGTATGTCTAACCTTTTGTGATTGAGATTCTAACCACAGTGTAGCGCACAACCATGACTGAGGTCTGTGCGCAAACTTTGTTTGTCTAGTTAGACTGACAGCACAGCGGTTGAGTTCACTATCGATTCATTGTCTTGAGCTCAACCGTCCCTGGTGCTGTCAGGTAATGTTCTCTTTCATATTTTCACTATCGATTCATCGTCTTGAGCTCAACCGTCCCTGGTGCTGTCAGCTTTGATCATCATCTAGGCCATACTCCCCTTCTACTGATCCATCAGTGAAGATCCTTGGTCTACCTTACCTCTACCCCAGTTGTGTATTTAACAGGTTATGGGCCCAGCCCTCACTTAAATACTTCCACTACACTCCAAATTATCGATCTATCCCTCCACATCGTCAACCTCCAGTCTAGATTTCAATCTTGACTAATTTTCCCACACTGTTCAAAAATTTCTTATATGCCAACAGCACCCACCAAATCAACTTGCGTACTTCGACAACGTACCCCTCATCGACCAGGACAAATATTCATCACCAATCTCATTGCACTACACATCTATCGTGAACAAACAGTGTTCATCCTTTGTCAACCCAAACAACTCAAAGACGTTCTTCACCACCTTCCCCAATCCCAAGTCACTAGAAGGTACAACTCACCTTGTGGTCCGCGCATCGTTGTAACTGTCCCCTACCAACCACTCACCATCCAAAAACTCTTACTCTCTTGGAAAACCAGCAGTGTCAACAACAAAAACGGCTGCATAATCATCTACTGCGACAATGTCGAGCACTGAAGGCAGAAACGTCTTGCTAGGTGAGGGCAACTTCCCTGAGTGGGACCGCTACCTCAAACGCAAGGCATTAGGGAAGGAGATGTGTTGGAAGGCGATCAGTACTAAATGGACAAACCCTGGCTTCGCTGACCCCAAGGCACCAACGGATTATGAGTGGAAGAAACAAGACCAATGGCAAGTCGCACAAGACTCAGGTCTTTCATTTATCCTCAACTCAATCTCTAACCAAAACAAGTGGCTTGTCGACAACATGGATGCCAACACCGCATATGACAAACTCAAGGCCACTCATGCTACCACCACAGCCAAAAGGCAATATCAACTCCTACAATCATTCTCCAATATACGCCAAGCCCATGGCGAATCACTTACAACCTTCACATCATGACTTCAAGCAGCTTGGGACCTTGTTGTTGGTGCAGTTGACCCCAACAAAAACACCGTCTCTGACTTCCTCAACACACTCACTGCCTTCTATGCCCTCAACCACCTTGAGGACAACAAATCCAACAGGTCCCTCTCAGAACAAATCACTTGTTCAAAAGACCTCGACCTCACCAGCATTGTCAGTGCTTTCTCCTAAGAGCAAATGTTGAGGAACACGAGAGCTGAAGGTGCAAAAGAGCTAGCAAATCATGTGAGAGTTGCACAACCTACTGTGGCAATGGAGACTGAAGGGAAGAAGAGGGAGAAGGGGCCAATCTGCACCTACTGCAGTAAAGTCCACAAGTCAGAGAATTGCTGGGTCAAGTTCCCGGATAAGATGCCATCGTGGATGAAACTGAAGCAGGAGGAACAGAAGAAGGCCAAAGAATCATCATCATCCCTGACAGCGTCTCGACCACCTGAGAAGGCATCCAGGGTTGCAGTCACAGTCAGCAACACCGAGGATTCCAGCGACAACGAGGAAGAAAAATGCTCAATGGCGAGTCGCTTCAATACATTTGATGGCACACTGGGCAGGGCTGACCGTGACCGGAATACAGACTCAGGGGCGACATTGAGTATGACACCTCATCATGACTGGATTAGAGACATGATCCCTTGCCACATACCCATGCGTACAGCCAACGACGAAGTTGTGTACACACTAGGCAGGGGAAATGTAATCTTCCAACCAGTCATTGATGGGGTAGAAGCCCCTACTGTAGAATTTAGTCGTGTGTTGTATGTCCCTGCCTTGACTGCAAATCTATTCGCACTACTACGCCCATCTATAAAGCGTGACGTTGTAACAACCATTGACAATAAAGGAATGTGCTTCACCAAAAATGGCAAAACATTCATGACCGCATCCTTTACCAACAAAACTTCATACCTTGATGGCTGCACTATCACTCAGGAAGAAGTCAAAACCACCACCTCCATTCCCAACCTCACACAAAACCTATGGCATCAATGACTCGGTCACATTGGTCAAGACAGATTTGATCTTATGCTCAAGGATGAAATGACAAAGGGACTGAAACTACAAGGAAAGGATGATCCATTCCCTGACCTTTGCACCCCTTGTCTTGCAGGAAAGCAAAAACACAAACCTTATCCATCTTCCAAAACCATTGTCAACAAACCACTCGAAATCGTCGTTTCTGATCTCCATGGACCTCTTCCTAAGACAGATGAGGGGTATAAGTATTGGATTACCTTCACTGATGTCTATTCGCAAGCCGTATGGGTCTATGGACTAAAACAAAAGGATCAAGCCTTCGATTCGTTCAAGGACTAGAAAGCATACATCGAAAAACAAACGAGCCACAAGATCAAGACGTTCAGAGACGATAAAGGCAGAGAATATGTCAGACATAAGTGGGATGGATATATGGCTGAGGAAGGAATTCATCATGACAGAACCACTGTCGATGCTCCCCAATCCAACGGCATCGCTGAACGAGTCAACAGCAAACTTGATACGAACATCACTTGTATGCTTGCTGAAGCCCAACTTCCATGATCATTCTGGCTACATGCAGTTGCCCTTGCGGTGTGTATCATCAATGCAACACCAACTTCACCAGTCAAGGGCATGACACCATACGAAGCCTTTTATGGCAAACGACCCAATCTCACTAAACTCCGTGTCTTCGGATGTCGAGCATGGGTTCATATCCAAAAGGAGAAGAGGGGCGACAACATCTGGCATACTCGCCCATGCATCTACCTTAGCTTCGAAGAAGGTTACAAGGGATACAAGTGCTACGATGACAGCACCGGTCAAATCATCATATCCTGCGATGTAGTTTTAACGAAAATGAATTTCCTTCAATCGAGTGGGACGCGGATGACAAACCATTCAATGGCGGATACACATACACCCCACGCGCCAAGACAACACCTCAATCCACCGGAGGCGTACCTGTAGTCACAAGCACGACACCCACTGCTGGAGGACCTACACCCAATGCACCTCAACATCCCCAAGGAGCTTGGGCTCACGGACCACCAGCAAATATCCCATTACCACCGTCTTCCAACTCATCATCCTCAGATGAAGACTCCAGACCAACACTAAAGGCAAAGGGAAAATATAGGGCGACGCAACCACATGACAATAGTGACTATGTACCACCATCTGAACAACCTTATGATGACTGGACTCCTAGCGACTGGACACCATCTTCATGACACAGAGGCAAAAGTGGACACAGAAGCTCAACTGGATCACCGCTTAGCACAACAACATTTAAATACAAAGATGTGCCAAAGCCAAAACGAACCAGAGACCTCTCACCACCTGACAATACAACCACATCACCACCTAGCCCAAGTCCAGCACCAGCGCCAAAGCCAAAGAAAGGGACAAAAGGACAATGAATGGTCAGAGAACTGCAAGGCGACTTGTGGTCACAACCAGAAGAAAGTGATGACCCACTCTGTCTTAGGTCCAGATCAGTCATCCCTACACCACAACCTCCAACTATTGTCAACATAGAAAACACTTCCAACCCCTTAGCCTCTTCATCGTCATTGTCATCAATATATCCTCCTCCTGCTCCAAAACGCCAACGTACTCGCTCTCGACCAGTCAACCCTGGAGAATTAGGTACTATGCCTATGTCACCTCCAGGGGGTGAAATGAGACTATGACCAGGCCTTCCAATCTCTACTGCCCCAGCACCTCGAGGATCAAGATTTCCACCTGTGCCTGCTCTCAACCTCAATCCTCCAATACCTTCAGGGGGTGCAAGACATGATCAGCCACCATCCTTCAACATTCTAGAACGTGACGTTACTGGCCCACCATCACCTACAACATCTTCCCATTACCCAACATCAACTGAAGAAGAAACCAGTGATGGCGAATGGACCATGCTCATTCAGGCAATGGAGATTGCATGCTCAGATGATAACGATCATGTCCACCTCACAGCAGAACAAGCCATGGATTTTTGCATAGAACAAGCATGCCGAGTAGCAGCAGACGACAGTGAACCATGATCATATCGAGAAGCAATGAAAAGAGATGATAAGGCAAAATGGCAGGAGGCAGCAGAAGCGGAAATGAAGGCACACATTGAAAATGGCACCTGGGAACTGGTAAGACTACCAGGAGATAGAAAGGCAATCAGCTCACGATGGGTTTTCAAGATAAAACACGATGCTGAAGGAAACATCAACCGATACAAGGCTTGACTAGTCGCCCAAGGATACTCACAATGCCCTGGTCAAGACTTCCACATTGACGAAATCTTTGCCCCAACTACTCACATGTCCTCTATATGTGCCATCCTTGCCATTGTCATGACTATGTCACGCCCAAGTCCAACTCGAACACGGGATCTCTCTTTATGGTCACATTCTACTCTCCCATGGAATGGAGCTTGGAAGGATATCGGACTTACTTTGAAATTATATCGGACTAACTTCTTATCATGTGTCTCGCTTAGTCATCAGACTTCTCTTCTATTCCCTCACTGTCCCTACACTTCTCTCAGCTAGGAGGTCACCTGTCACTGCCCTGCGCTTCTATCCTCGTGTTCTCTCACACCGCCGCGCAGTGTACTCGTGTTCTATTTGTAATCCTCCACTCATGTAACAGTATATATACCAGTAGGCGTAGAGGACTTATTCCTCACGCAACGTCTTGTATCTCCTCTCTTACTCATTGTCCTCCACCTCCCAACTCCACTTATCTACATCAAGCTCCTAGTGCTCCCTGTAGTCTCTTATTCAATTCATTGTCCTCAACATCGAGCTCCTAGTGCTCGACGACATCATCCAGCGGTTCTTCAGTTCATCATCGTGACATTACATTGCGTCTTACACCGCTCCACGACAACTACATGCCAGTGCTCAGATACAACCTTCGCAACAAAGAAACACCAAACCTATACACTCCTAACATCAACGGACTGGCGTAAGACAGCAACAAAATCGTTGCATTCGCCATCGATCAGAAGGACCTCGAAAGGGTCAAACGCACACTCCCAGGCAGTTGGGTACTCCGAGAAAAACACATCCACCCCATCGTCTGTATTCCCTATTACCCCAAGCGCCAGCAACTTGCTCACATAATCCACATCAACCCAACCATCTGCCCCGCCTATTTGACTGTCGAATTAGGCATTTAAACCAAACTTCACATTATCCACACCACTTTCGAGAACCTCACTCGTTGGGACCAAGCCACCACGCCTCCCAAAAGAATCCAGCAGTACCGATCAAGGGTCCTGTCAGATCATGACTCCAACAGCGAGTCCCACACAACAATCCAATCTCCATCCCCATACCAACCACCAATCCAATCTATTCAGTCAATCCCAACCTTAACACTACCACCGACAATGGCGACACAACCACCTACCTATGACCAGCTGCTTGCGCAAATAGCCACATTGGCTACGCAGGTAGCAAACCTCACCACCAACATCGGCAACATTGCCAACCTCCCTGCACAAGCTGCTCAACCCGCTGTGCAGCACATCCAATTCGTCTTCATTGGCCGACCAAATCCGGCAGGCCCTTTAATCACCCACCGAAACGTCCCCCAGCTCCCACCAAAGGGCCCCAAAGTCGCGACACCTAAAAAGTACAATGGGAAAAAACGTGGAGACAGGGCGTACGAGTTCATCACGGCATGCGAACAGTATATGGTCATGTCGGCCCAACAATTCACTAGCGACATCGACCTTATCAACTGGACGATTGGGTACCTCAGCGAGGAAGCCCAGAAATGATCGTTGATCATCATCAAAGACCTGTCCTCAGCTGCGCCAACAATAGACACATGGGTAAAATTCAAAGAGGCATTTGAACACGCGTTCAGAGATCCTGATCAAGTAGCAAAGGCTGAAACCGCCCTACGAAACCTGCGACAAACCGGGTCCGCGGCCACGTATACAGCCAAATTCAGTAAGCACGCCCATCACATCACGTGGAACGACCAAGCGCTGCTTTCCCAGTACAAACTGGGACTGAAGACCGAGATCAAGCTCGCGAAGGCAGCTTCAGGATGGGCGGCTAACCTCCTGGATGTTCAGGAGGAAGCGATCACCATCGACAATCGACTGTTTGAGGCTCATGCGGAAGAACGTCGACAAGCACCTCGTCCCACGCAGAATCCCCCATCACGACCTCCAGCTCCCATCTTACCCCAAGCCCCGCGTAATGCCAACCCTTATGTACAACAAGTACTAAGGGATAGAGCTCAACAACGTCCGCCACCACCTCAACAACAACAACAACAGCATCGACAACAGCCCTATCAAGGCGCCCCCCGCGATCCCAACGCTATGGAGATCGACCAGGGAGGACGCCGACGCCTTACCGATGCCGAAAAACAACGACGACGTCAAGCTGGAGCATGTCTGCAATGTGGTCAAATGGGCCACTTCGTGAGAGATTGTAGGGCCGCGCCCCTGGCAGTAAATGCTGGGTTGGATCGACGAGCAGAATCTGCAGAAGAAAATGGTCAGGAAGCCAGGCAGGAAGCAAGGGCTGCGGAGATGAGAGCGGCAGACGAAGCAGCAGGAAGAGCATTCGAAGGAGTAGACACCCAAGAGAACGGGCAGGAAGGCGCAGGGCGCCAGGGAAACAGTTGGGACCGAGGTGCGACGCCGCGTCACCTTCAGTCCCCATATGCTCATCCAATTTCTATGCACCCTTATGTTCTATGACGCTCGAGCACAAACTTTTTGATGTACCCCACACTACATTCCCCATCACGGCTAACGCCCTCGTCGATGGAAAAAATCAATCCAATCTTGACATCAAAAAAGACCTCGAAGTGCCATTTGAACTTGAAGCAACATTGAAATTGGATCAAACTGTGATACCTATCCTAGCTCTTTATGACTCAGGCGCCTTGTCATGACTTCATCCTGCTCAAGTCCTAAACGAACACGGGCTCCCTCAATATGATCACATTCTACTTTCCCACGAGACGGATCTCGGGATAACCTTGGACTATACTCGGACCATTCTCGGTTTTACCTCGGACTAACTTCTATCATGTGTCTCCCTTAGTCAGCTTACTTCTCTTCTATTCCCTCACTGTCCCTACGCTTCTCTCAGCTAAGAGGTCACCTGTCACCACCCCGCACTTCGATCCTCGTGTTCTCCCACACGGCTGCGTGGTGTACTCGTGTACGCTTTGTAAACCTCCACTCCTGTATTCCTATATATACTAGTAGGCGTAGAGGACTTATTCCTCACGCAACGTCTTGAACTCCCATTCCTACACTGTCCTCCTCCCTACCTCTAATCCTCCATTGTACTCATCGTCATTGAGCTCCTAGTGCTCCTCGTCATCTCTCTATACATTTCCTCTTTGTCCTCATCGAGCTCCTAGTGCTCGACGTCGTCCAGCGGTACCCTCAGCCCTCCCTTCGTGACACGCCTCTGCTATATTTATCAACAAAACTCTAGTCAACAAACACGTAATTCCCACATTCGACATCCCCTCGAGACCCACGTACACAATCAATGGAGAACAAATCCAAGAAGAAGGGATCAATCAAGCAGCACAATGCGAACTTCAGATAGAAAACCACCACAACATCCAGAAGTTCCACATGGCAGACATTGGAAGATATGACATGGTCATCAGGCTGACATGGGTACGTCAGCACCAGCCGGAAATCGAATGGTCCAAGGACATGGCAGATCAAATGATCTTCAAGTTGAGGTATTGTTCACAACACTGCCTTTCAGTTCCCATTGATGCGTATGGCGTGGACTCAAGAGCTCCACGAGAAACGAAGAAGAACTCGAATCTAAGGGAAAACGTCGAAACCTTAGTAAGCAACCCTCGAGCTGAAAAAGGGACCCTTGATATCACCTTCATCACGGAGAATGCGTGGAAAAAGCACTCTGTGGATGCCATAGACACTGGTGCATTCTGGTCGCACGAACTCAACCCCTTTGAGATAGCAGCAGGACAATCACACGCGGCAAGGATCGCGGAGAAAGATGATAGGTCTAAACCCAAGAAGGAACCAGCAGAAGCAGTTCCCCTGCAGTTCCATGAATACTTGGAAATCTTCGATAAAAAAGAATCCCAAGTCCTACCTCCTTCGAGAGAATACGACCTCCACATTGATCTCCTCCCAGGAAAAACCCTGCCATTCAAGAAGATTTACGCTATGTCGCCTACCAAACTCAATGCACTATGCGAGTACCTTGACGAAAACCTGAAGAAGAGTCATATTCGACCATCGAAGTCACCAGCCGGAGCACCCATCATGTACATGAAGAAAAAGGATGGAAGCCTTAGGCTTTGTGTGGACTATTGAGATTTAAACGCCATGATGGTGAAGAACCGTTACCCGCTACCACTACCGAATGAAATCATGGATCGAGTACAAGGAGCAAAGATATTCAGCAAGATCGATCTATGATCAGGCTACAGCAACGTTAGGATAGCAGAAGGCGACAAATGGAAAACCGCCTTCAGAACGAGATACGGTCACTACGAATACACCGTCATGCCGTTCGGACTAACGAACGCTCCTGCCAACTTCCAACTCTTCATGAATGACATCTTCAGAGACATGCTCGACCACCAAGTAGTCATCTACCTAGATGACATCCTCATCTTCACCAAAACTCAGGAAGAACACGACAAAATCGTGATGGAAGTACTAAAGCGATTGAAAGCCAATAATGTTTGGGCCAATCACTCCAAAAGCAAATTCAACCTGACGGAGATCGAATACCTAGGGTTCATTATCAACGGGACTACGATGAGAATGGATAGATCAAAGATAATAGTGATCGAAGAATGGCTGGTACCAAAGTCGGTACACGATATCCAAGTATTCCTCAGATTCGCGAACTTCTACAGAAGATTCATCCAAGGATACTCGAAGATAGCGAGGCCCATGATGGACTTGCTGAAGAAAGGCGAGAAGTTCGTATGGGGGAAGAAACAACAAGAATCCCTAGAAGCATTCAAAAGGGCCTTTATATCATCCCCAATCCTCGCCTTCCCCGACTTCGACAAACCATACGTAGTGGAAACAGATTCCTCCGTATTCGCAAGAGGGGCAATACTATCCCAAAAGGGAGAAGACAGGAAACTCCACCCGATCGCCTACGTATCGAAGTCGCTGTCACCAGCAGAAAGGAATTACGACGTATACGACCTGGAACTCTTAGCTATATACGAAGCCTTCAGGGATTGGAGACAATACCTTGAGGGGGCAAATGGTCAAACCACGGTGATAACCGACCACGCTAATCTCGAGACGTTTATGACGACCAAAGAACCCTCGAGAAGGCAGGCTAGATGGAGTCTATTCCTAGCAGGATTCGACTTTAAAATCGTATACCGACCCGGAGTAAAAGCAAGACCCGACCCCCTATCCAGAAGGCCAGACCATCAGCCAAAGGGGGAAGAAGAGAATTTTAAAACAATTCTCAAAAAGTCGAACTTCGAAATCAGAGCTATGGCGTTCTCGGACCAGGACTTCACAGAGAAAATCAAGAGCGAATTAAGCAAAGACAAATCGATGTCTGCTGTCCTGGCCTTCTTGCAAGCTGAAGAAATGAACACACCAGCAAAGATCAAGGAAAAGATGAGTGACTACTACCTAGTAGATGACGTACTCATGTACAAAGGAAGGATCTATGTCCCCCAACATCATGGTCTTCATAGGGAAATCGTAGAGTCAAGGTATGACGCTGTGATGGCAGGACACCCAGGAAGAGCGAAAACCCTCGAACTCGTAGGAAGAAATTACTGGTGGCCATCAATGACAAAATTCGTCAACGACTACATGGATCATTGCGACGCATGCCTAAGAACAAAGACGATCAACCAAAAGGCACAAGGCCTGCTGCAACCACTCGAAGCCCTAGAAGGACGATGGACAGACATCACTTACGACTTTGTGGTGAAACTCCCAATCACCAAACGAAAGAACGACTCAGTACTAGTGATCGTCGATTGTTTCACAAAACGAGCCCACTTCATTACAACGAAAGAGAGTGTAACTGCACAAGAAACGGCAAAACTATTCCTGGAGAACGTATGAAAGAACCATGGCACACCCTTACGAACGGTATCAGACAGAGGAGCGACATTCAACTCTGAATTCATGAAGCGACTATACGAATCAGTAGGGATCAAACCCAACTTCTCGACTGCTTATCATCCTCAAACCAACAGGCAGACCGAATGGATCAATTTGCTAATGGAACAATACCTTCGCCTCTACGTCAACTACAGGCAGGATGACTGGGACGAATGGCTAGCCCTGGCCGAGTTTCAATACAATAATTCCATCAGCTCATCGACCAGAGTGACGCCCTTCTACGCAGACCAAGGAAGGCATCCAGTGATAGCCCTGCAGACGTTCAATGACACCAAAGTACCTGCAGCAGAAGAAATGGCAATAAGGATTAAAGAAATTGGAGAAGAAGTGAAGGCGATGCTGAAGAAAGCAGAAGACAAGCATCGAAGATTCTATGATGTCCACACGCAACAGGCGACTCCGCATCAAGTCGGGGATCGTGTATGGCTGAGCCGTAAGGACAGTCTCACTGGAACCGAGGCGATTAAGACGTCAAGACCTTCTGTGAAGTGGGAACACCGGAGATTTGGACCATACAAGATTGTAGAAAAGGTTGGAAGGTCAGCCTATCAATTAAGACTCCCTGACACACTTAAGATACATCCTGTCTTTCACGTATCACGATTGACGGCTACGTCGAAGGATCCGATTGACGGACGAAAACAGACACCTCCACCGCCTGTGAGAAACGAGGTTGGAGAAGAAGAATACGAAGTGGAACGAATACTGGATTCCCGATGGCACCGGACCAGGTTTCAGTACCTTGTACAATGGAAAGGATATGACGTGTCAGAGAATTCGTGGAACTATCTCGAAGACACTGCTAACGCAGAAGAGCTGATCGAGAATTTCCACAACACCAATCCGGATAGACCGCACCCTAAATGGTTGCCTCGCAACTCATTGAACAATCGTGCTTGACAACCTTAGAGGGGGCAACTGTCACGACTACGTCGCGCCCAAGTCCAACTCGAACACGGGATCTCTCTTTATGGTCACATTCTACTCTCCCACGGAATGGAGCTCAGAAGGATATCAGACTTACTTCGAAATTATATCAGACTAACTTCTTATCATGTGTCTCGCTTAGTCATCAGACTTCTCTTCTATTCCCTCACTGTCCCTACGCTTCTCTCGGCTAGGAGGTCACCTGTCACTGCCCTGTGCTTCTATCCTTGTGTTCTCTCACACCACCGCGCAGTGTACTCGTGTTCTATTTGTAATCCTCCACTCATATAACAGTATATATACCAGTAGGCGTAGAGGACTTATTCCTCACACAACGTCTTGTATCTCCTCTCTTCCTCATTGTCCTCCACCTCCCAACTCCACTTATCTACATCAAGCTCCTAGTGCTCCCTGTAGTCTCTTATTCAATTCATTGTCCTCAACATTGAGCTCCTAGTGCTCGACGACATCATCCAGTGGTTCTTCAGTTCATCATTGTGACAGCCATTGCCGCTCTCAACGATTGGGAAATCGACTCAGTTGACATAAGCAACACCTACCTGAATGGCGAGCTAACTGAAGACACTACAGTATACATGAAACAACCAGAGGGATTCCAGCAAAGAGATACAGTTTGCAAGTTGAAGAAGGGATTATATGGTTTAAAACAGAGCGGACACCTTTGGTACCAAAAGCTAGGAGACACACTGAAGGAACTTAGAATGACTCGACTCATCTCTGATCCCAGCATCTATGTATGAGGCAATGACGACATGAAGGTCATAATCCCAGTCCACATTGATGACCTCACCATCACAGCCAAATCCAAGGAACACATCAACCAGATCAAAAAGGCCATAGCATCAAAATTCAAGATCCACGATCTGGGCCCCACATCCTTCCTCCTTGGCATCGCTATCACACGAGACCAATCAAAACGTACACTCCATCTCTCTCAATGGCAGTACTGTCTCGATCTCCTCGAACGTTTCAACATGTCAGACTGTAAAGCCGTCACAACTCCTATGGACCCAGGCAACAAGTTCCACCTAGAAGATTAACCTTCCACTCCCAAAGATATTGCTGAAATGGTAGACGTCCCCTATCTCAATACGGTTGGCACACTCAACTATCTCGCCATCGCCACTTGTCTGGACATCTCCTACGCCATCCATAAACTTGCCTGATTCAACTCAAACCCTGGAATGAAACACTGGAAAGCAGTCAAGCACCTTTTCAGATACATACAAGGAACCAAGGACCTAAAACTCACCTACAGTCCAGACCCAACTTCCACCTCACTCTTCACTACCTAGACAGACGCTGACTTTGCTGGAGAAATGACACAGCAAAAGAAATCAACGAACGGTTACTTGGTAAAAATGGGCACAGGTGCTATCTCTTGGGCTAGCAAGTTGCAATCGGACATAGCAATGTCATCAACGGAAGCGGAGTTATATGGAGCAAGCTTTGCAGGAAGGGAGATAAAATGGCTGCAATCACTGATGAGTGAATTAGGTTTTAAACAGAACAAACCATCACCACTCTTCATTGACAATCAAAGTACGATTCAAGTTCTACTGGACAACGTCAGCGTTACTCAGATGAAACATGTCAAAATATCAGAATATTGGATCTGCGATGAAGTCGTGAAACATCACAACATCTCAGTTGCCTATTGCCCCACTGCCGACATGCCAGCTGATCTGCTTACAAAGGCTCTCCCTTGTCAGGCAGTTGAAGATCACTGCGCACAAATGGGTCTTCAATTCTAGATAAGCAGACCTGTCACATTATGGGGGTGTGTCGAGAGAAGACTTACAGTCTCAGATAATGTGTCCAGGTCTGACACATTAACCACTCAACCATTGGCATCTTTCCACATCTTGCCCACTCGACCATCATCACCAGGTCGAGTGTTCAAACCACACACGAGCAACATTTTACCTTTCCCTATCATACACATTCATCATTCCTATCATCCACACATACAGGCCATTTTCTTATATTATAACCTTTCACATGTCCATCTGTTTGTGATTAACATTCCAACCACAGTGTAGTGCACAACCATGACTGAGGTCTGTGCACAAACTTTGTTTGTCTACTTATGACTGACACAACACAGTGGTTGAGTTCTCTATCGATTCATCATTGGAACTCAACCACTGCTTGTGTGTTGTCAGTTGATCATCGTCTGGACCTCACTCCCCCTTGACTGAACTATCAGCAAGGATCCTCGGTCCACATTCCTCCTCTACCCAGGTTGCTAGTTTAACACCACCGACGCACTACAATCAAATGACATTGCTAAACAAGTAAATGGCAAGCTCAACACAAATATCACCTGCATGCTCGCCGAAGCTCAACTACCACAATCATTCTGGATACACGCCATCTCACTCGCTGTACGCATCATCAATGCAACACCTACTTCATCAGTCAAAAACATGACCCCCCATGAGGCCTTCTATGGCAAGCGACCTAATCTGTCAAAACTTCGCGTTTTCGGATGCAGAGCATGAGTACACATCCAAAAGGAAAAAAGGGGTGACGACATCTGGCACACTCGTCTATGTATTTATCTCAGTTTCGAAGAAGGATACAAGGGTTATAAGTGTTACAACGACAACACCAGGAAGATCATCATATCACACGACATCATCTTCAACGAAAACGAATTCCCATCAATCGAATGGGATGCAGATGACAAGCCATTCAATGGCAGATACACCTACACCCTGCATGCTAAAGCAACACCTCAATCGACCGGAGGCATACCTGTTGTTGTAGACACAACACCTACAGCTGGGGCACCAGCACCTACTACACCTCAACCTCCCCAAGGAGCCTGGGCTTGTGGACCACCAGCAAATATCCCACTACCATTGTCTACCAACTCATCATCCTCAGATGAAAGTCACGGACCAACACCTAAGGCAAAAGGGAAATACAGGGCAACACAATCACATGACGACAGCGACTATGTACCGCCACCATCTGAACGACCATATGATGATTGGACTCCCAGTGACTAGACACCATCTTCACGCCATGGAGGCAAGAGTGGACGTAGAAGTTCAACCAGATCCCCGCTCAGCACAACAACCTTTAGGTACAAGGATGTGCCAAAAACAAAAAGAGCCAGAGATCCATCACCACCTAACAACACGTCCACATTGCCCCCAAGTCCAAGCTCAGCACCAGCACCAAAACCGAAAAAGTCAACAAAAGGTCAACAAATGGTCAGAGAACTACAAGGCGACTCATGGTCACAGTCAGAAGAAAGCGACGATCCACTCCGACTTAGATTGAGATCAGTCATCCCTCCACTGGAACCTTCCATCATCTACTGTGAAGAGACTCCCAATCCCTCAACCTCTTCATTGCCATCAGCATCTGCAGCACCGCCTCCAGCTCCAAAACGCCAGCAAGCGCGCCCTTGACCAGTCAACCCTGGAGAACTAGGCACCGTACCCATGTCACCTCCAGGGGGTGAGATGTGCCTACGATCTGGCCTTCCAATTTCTATGGCTCCACCACCTTGAGGATCCAGATTTCCACCTGTCCCAGCACTCAACCTTAATCCTCCATTACCTTCAGGGGGTGCAAAATGCAATCAACCACCATCCTTCAACATTCTAGAACGCGACGTCTCCGGCCCACCATCACCTACAACATCTTCCCATTACCCCGCATCAACCGTAGAAGAAACCAGTGATGGTGAATGAACCGTGCTCATTCAGGCAATGGAGATTGCATGCTCGGATGATAACAACCACATCCACCTCACAGCAGAACATGTTGCACGATGACCACGCCATGAGTCTGAACTCTAGGCTTAGGTTTAGTGACTCATCACAACTAGGCTTAGGTTTAGTGACTCATCA